>MU388291.1:59889-111932 GCA_022578535.1 Jackrogersella minutella
TCCCGCCCCCCCCCCCCCCCCCCCCCCCCCCCCCCCCCCCCGCCCGGCCCCGCCCCCCCCCCCCCCCCCCCCCCCCCCCCCCCCCCCCCCCAGTTGAGAGTCTCGCGGCAGAACATACCTTTGGGCGCCTTGATACCGATCTTCTTGAACCGCTCGGCCTCCTTCATGGGCCAGACGATGGCCTCAACGAGTTCTTCTATTTGCTTATCCAAGCCACCAACATCGCTGTACTTCTCGGTGGGCTTCTCGTCGACCTCCATGGCTTTGACACGACTATCATACTCTGCGGGTAAGGTATCAAGGATTAGATAGGAATCCTTGTTCACACCGATGAGATCGCCGGGCTTGAGTTCGTCGGGGTCGACAAGGCCAATCAAAGGTAAGAAGATAGTTTGTCTAGTAGAGGTTTTGATGACGGCCGACTTGCCGACCCTGGTGGCGTCGAGGTCGATATTGGCGCCTTCTTCGGATGATTCAGCGGTAGGATCGAGGTCGAGAAGCTCGACAACATTGCCGACGAGGTAGGGCAATTGTCTATATGGGGAGTGAGTCAGCTAGCGGTTATATACTATTGGTGTATGAAGACGAACCGGTTGTTGGCGATCTTTTCGTTATTCTCTTTGATCCTCTCACCCATGCTAGCCTTCTCATGCGATAACCGTTGAAATTCGCTCTTCATAATTCTGGCATCGTTCTCCAGTAGACGTTTTCGAGTTTTTAGGTCTTCTGTAGTGAGACCTAAGGTTTCCTCATCCAGAATCTCCTCTACTTCGGGTTCAGCATCTTTCATAACTGCGTCACCATCGCGATTGGTGTTGTTCCCATCATTTGCTCCATCATCGCCTCGGCCAGTATCCTTCTTGTCCTTGCCATCGTCAGACCCGCGGCGCTCGACGCCCTCCACATCTTGAGTACTTGACATGGTGGATGAATGGATGGGTGAATGAATGTGGCGCTGTCGGAGACGTTTAGCTTTGATGCTAAAAAATGATGTGTTAAACTTGATGGAGAATATGAGTTTAATCTACGTAGGTATCTTTGATTATCGTTTTCGGGTATGCGAAAAAAAAGAAAAAAAGATTATGGGTTCTTTGGGGATTGGGTGTTTGGTGTTAGTAATTCTTAAAAAAAAGTGTCGAAAGTTGATGAATGAAGCTTCCAGATTGAGATGTACAGCTTTGGCAGCAACCGTGGAAGTACGAAATACCGGGGCAAGGCTAACTAACGCTGCAGGCAGGTGCAAGTACATAATAGCTTCCCTTAGGCAGGCGTGTCGCGTAATCACCCTGGGAGTCTGGGACACAGGGCAGCCTCATGTATCAAACGAGGGATTTATATGGGTCATTCATCATAATTGCATATTGCTATCTCGGGATTGTCGGGGTTGACAAAGCAAAAGAGTATCCACTTTCTCCAATACCTAATGTTTCCTCCAAACTTCTAAAGATCAAATCGAACTCCGTCATCACTTGCAGTTTCTAATTCTTAATTGAACCATTGACTTTTGGATTTCAATATCACTATTACTCCAAAAACATAGAACCGGGAGAGGGAGTTTAGAAATGAACTTCTCAGCTCTATTAATTTAGTCAACAGACTAAGAATTATAAACACAAATCCTTCAATCTGGCTGGAATACTCTGGTCACGAAGACCGGCTCCCACGACGGATGCCGCCAATGCGACGAGTGCCTCTAAGAGACCGGCCTCTGACGATACCATGGCCGATTCTTTTACTCACCCCAATTTGACTCCACAGTTTTGTTTCTCTACTGTGGCCCTCAGAGGTGCGCCTGTGTCTTCCCTGTTGGTAGCTGTTGTTCGAGCGCATGTGCTTACATTTCGCAAGACTTCCTTCGGATATCTCGTGGCGCAATAGACGACTCAATGACTCAAAACCTCAATGCTCTTGTGACGCCTTCTAAGTCGAGATTTGACCCCAATTCAATCTCTGCGCGAATCCCGCGAGCTTCGAGGCAGCCTATCGATCCCAGGTCATGTCAGACGTTTAAGGAAAATGTGTTATTTCCCTCCTGGCAGGCAAGATCCGATGTCTTGACTTATTGCGCATATGTAGCCACCAGTCCAGATCCGTATGACCCTGAGGTCGCTCTACGGGAAACTGAGACGGAGAAGAATCGCGAGCGAGTGGTGGATGAAAGATTAGATCCGTATTCCGCGCGGTACTTCCCCCGAGAGCCTCGCACAGAGCAACTAGCAAACTTGTTAAGACAAGAAAGAAGCGTCGAAAACATTGTCCGTTCCCGATCATGGAGTTTGGTGCAGGAACGATGCGGTGATGACTTCCAGAACGCCGAAGAAGCTCTCAATAAATGGAGGGCAGCGAGAGAACGTGGTAGTACATGATATATAACATGTATCGAACAAACAGGAAAAGGCACCCAGGCCAATGCTACTTGAATAATACGCGTGGCTTTACATGACGTTGAGTTTGTATATATCCTCCTGCTCTCCGTTTTTGTGTTAGCTGCAGTACATTTCTACCCTCACCACTACAATGTAACATAATAAACTTGTATAAACACATTCACTGTTTGTCTCGTATGAATACGTGACAATATGGTATGATTGTGGGGTTTACTCCTCAAATCATTTCAAGGACGTCTGCGAAGAACCTAATACCTAAGTATGTACATATGTACATAATAAATAGGTACCAATACATCGTTTAAGTACATATAGATTTGTCGGGTAATCATCGGCGGAAATAACCTTAAGTTTTAATTTTTATCGACCATCCCACTCTCTACCGCCACTAATAACTTATATTGAACCAATAACTGTAATCGCAAAGCTCCGAAGCTGCTACTTTATTTCCTTCACATCCCGATTCACAAAGTACACATTCCACGCCATCGTTAACTTGCAATCTGGCATAAGAAACTCAGGACTCGAGTAGTTCAATAATTGAACAAGGTATATTCAATATTCCAAGGTTAGTATTAATCATTACAATTTTACCAGTCATATTATAACCCAAGAACGAATTAACTCACCGTGTTCAGTCAAGTCCCCACAGCAACCAGAAACATCTTACGTCCCAATACCGCTACCGCACGAGAAAAAAAAAAGAATAAAAAACAAACCGGTGCATTTCGTAAAGCGAGGAAGAGGCTTTGACGGTGGTGGAGTTCCTCATATAATAAACATCGACCATGCCACAACCACTTAGTTCGAAGGAGAATTCCCTCTTTCGACAAGTCATCCGCAACTATGAAGACAAGCAGTACAAGAGGGGGTTAAAGGCCGCTGAGCAGATACTAAAGAAGAATCCCAAACATGGAGACACGATGGCTATGAAAGCATTGATTATCAACCAACAAGGGAAAACCGACGAAGCCTTTGCCCTAGGAAAGGAGGCCTTAACAGCCGACATGAAATCCCATATATGCTGGCATGTCTATGGACTGTTATACAGGCACCAGAAGAACTTTGAAGAGGCTATCAAGGCCTACAAGTTCGCCCTAAGACTAGAGCCCGAATCTCACCAAATCCAAAGAGATCTTGCCTTCCTCCAGATCCAAATGCGCGACTACCAAGGTTACATACAGAGCAGGACTGCTATGCTTCAGGCTAGGCCTCAGGCGAGACAGAACTGGACAGCACTTGCAGTAGCACACCACTTGGCTGGTAACCTTTCCCAAGCCGAGAAGGTCTTGACTACCTATGAAGACTCACTGAAGGTACCCCCTTCCAAGACTGATTACGAAAACTCGGAAGCTGTCATGTACAAGAACACCATCATCGCCGAGATGCAAGATTACCAAAGAGCTCTAGACCACTTAGAGTCCATTGCAAAGTCTAACCTCGATCGCCTAGCTGTCTTAGAGTCCCGCGCCGAATATCTGTCGAAGCTTGGCAGAAAGGAAGAGGCAGTCAATGCCTACCGCGGATTAGTCGACCGCAACCCGGAACATCCTGAATACTATACCAAGCTCGTGAGCGTCTCGGGTATTGATCCTAGTGACTACTCGGCTCTAAAGGCGATCTATGACGAGTATGCCGGAAAGAACCCCCGTTGTGATGCTGCCAAGCGATTACCCCTGGACTTCCTCGTCGGTAAGTTTGGTAGAGTATACTTTTTTCAGCGGTTGAACGCTCATAGTGAATTTAGGTGATGAGTTCCGGGAAGCAGCCCGGAGCTACTTGGCGTTTATGTTGGATAAGGGCGTTCCTTCGACCTTCGCAAATCTCAAACATCTCTACACTGACCCGTTCAAGCGAGACACACTTGGATCCTTAGCACAGGAATATCTCGAGTCGAAGCATGCATCCGATGGGAATGGCGTGACCAATGGAGACGCATTAAAAGGGGAACCGGCTGCGTTGTACTACCTTGCACAACATTACAATTACCATCTAAGTCGTGATCTAGCGAAGGCGATGGAGTACGTGGATAAAGGAATCGACTTATTATCCGACAATGTTGAATTCCACATGACCAAGGCCAGGATATGGAAGCACTACGGCAATAGCCAAAAGGCTTCGGAGACCATGGATCAAGCTCGCAAACTCGACCTGAAGGACCGATACATCAACACCAAGGCGGCTAAATATCAGCTACGTAACAATGAAAGCGAGGCTGCGCTACAGACGATGGGTCTCTTTACAAGAAATGACTCACCAGGCGGTCCTCTAAACGATCTACTCGACATGCAGAGTGTGTGGTACCTTACAGAAGATGGAGAGGCGTGGGTACGCAACAGGAACATAGGACTAGCCCTGAAGCGATTCCATGCTGTCTACAACATCTTCGAGGTGTGGCAAGAAGATCAATTCGACTTCCACAGCTTTTCGCTGCGTAAGGGACAGATCCGCGCTTACGTTGATATGGTTCGGTGGGAGGACCATATCCGCGAGCATCCCTTCTACACTCGCGCAGCCCTCGGAGCCATCGCGATATATGTGAGTTTGTACGACAGTAGCCAGGCAACTAACGGCGTGGGTGGTACTGCGGGTACCAACGGCGATGATGTTGCGGAAAGAAAGAAGGCCGCCAAGAAGGCCAAAAAGGAGGCACAGAAAGCTGAGCGAGAAGCCATCGAGAGGGCCGCCAAGCAAGATCCCAATAAGTCGAAGGGGGCTGCCGCTGAGCCAATCAAAAAGGATGACGATCCGAACGGATACAAACTTGCCACGACCACCGAACCCCTGACTGAAGCTACCAAGTTCCTCGCACCTATTCTTCAATTCAGCCCCAACTACATCGACGGGCAAATCGCCGGCTTCGAGGTATTTATCAGAAGAGGTAATGCATATCCTGTGTTGCGTATACCCTTCTCTCTGCTAACTTGTATTAGAAAAATACCTTCTTGCCCTCCGATGTTTGAATGCTGCGTTGGCCATAGATGCAGAAAATCCTTCAGTTCATGAGCAGGTTATCAGGTTCCGCCAGATTCTCGACTCGAAGATCCCATCTCTCGCTCCCAAGGTTGTCGAAGTTCTGAAGTGGGGGTTCACCGTTGTAGATCCGTCAACAGACATCAAGAAATTCAATTCCGACTTCCAGCAGAAACATAAAGATAGTCCATCCCATGTCATTTCTGCTGTCAAGACTGGAAGGTTGTTAGGGGAGGATAAGGAAAAGAGTGAGAAGGATCTCGCCGGCGTCCTCAACCTAGAGGGCGTCCAGTACGAACAAGCAGAGGAAGTTCTAGCACTCTTGTCGCAATGGAACAGCAGCGAGGCTAATGCTTTCAAGACGGCCGCTCACCAGAAGTGGCCTGAGGTAACTGCGTTTGCATGATGAAGCCCTGAGAACGGGGCGCCCCAGAGTATGGGACCATTGGTATTCGCTTCCCCCATCATTTATCATCAAGCCCTTTTCATGAAGCATATGGAGGACGGGAGGCATATGTGTACTGCATCTATTGCCCGGCAGGACGGGAAGGCATAAGTAGGGCTTGCATACTTCCACACCCACCTAGGCTACGGCCGGGTGACTGGAACTCGAGGGCCGGGAGACAAAAAAAAAGTAGATAAACGGGCTAGTACGGTGTTACTTGGGAGCAGATGGAGGGATTCTCAAAAGGGTCCCCCAGATAGTAACAAAGAAAAACTGAAAGTGATATCAAATGTTTTGTTCCACTTGTTTGTTTGCATAGCTCCCTGGGGTTCGCTGGTGGCCTAGATAAGACTTGCGTGAGCGTTCTAGGTAGGCCGTTGCGCTAAAGGGGTAGTTGACTTCGTAACTATAATCAAACTATCCTTCCAATAATCGCGATTACATCTAGATCTTTTTGATTGAAATGACAGGCTAATATATCATGTCCTTTGCTCGATTGGACGTACCAGGCGACAAGGGGGCCTGCTCGTATAGATGTTCCGATGACAATACGGACTGGACTGTAAGCTGAACCAATTCAGTTGATCACGACATCGAGATATTATCATGTCAATTGCTGTTTATGGTTAATATTGACCTAGACATGGGGTGATACAATTATGCTTTTGGCCATTGTGAGTGCTCGCAATGTAGACACCAATGTATTGTTGCTCTATGGCTAATCAACTCTGCATAGTGAACCATCCGGCACGATAAGTAACGTGCAATATCCTCAGCTCCCCATACCCAACATATAGTAAAGACACATGCCTCACTAAACCCGGCAGCTATTCACAAAAAGAAAAAAAGGCTAGCTGCTCTGAACGTAAGAATAAAAACCAAATAAACACTGACATCCATTCTCAGAAATAAATAAATATCGCAGCAAACCTCTGCTCGTTCAGGGGGGGTTAGACCGTAAGTGAGGCCATAGCTCCCATAGCCTTCTCAGAAAGCACGGCGGTCTCCCAAAGATAAATGCATCACGGAGCCGAAGGCGATCTAATACTCGCTTCGTGCATTCTCTGCATGATCTCCAAGATAGTCAGTCTCTCATGCAGTTTCCCATCACCCCTCTGCTTATCCAACGCGCAATAGCAAGGCCGAAACTCCTCCACCCCCGGCTCGGCCAGCACATTCTCCGCGCGGACCTCGTACGGCGCGTCCCCGCACACGATCTCGGCGTACTTCTCCCAAGCCAGCTCCCTCGGGCGGTACTCCGCCGGCAGCGCGCGGCCCGGCCCCATGCGGAAGAGCAGCCGCAGCAGCGCCTCTGCTCTGGCCCGCGTGCCCGGGCCCCACGGGAAGAACAGGTGCCGCCGCAGGCCCGGGAACGAGCCGGCGGGCCAGAACGCCCGCGCCAGGGACTCGGGGTACCGCCGCCGCTGGCAGGCGCACGAGGCGGGCGAGTCCGTCGCGTGGTGGCACCCGTCCGCGCACACGGAGAGCACGGTCGCGATGCGCGCGCGGTGGGCCCGCATCGAGACCGTGCGGTGCCGCGCCGGGACTGGGATGGGGGCCCCCGCGGGGTGGGGGACGGGACGGGGCGCGTAGTGCGCGCGGGCGAAGCCGCACTTCAGCGACGGCATGTCCCAGTTGCGCTCTTCGCGCAGGGGCTCCAGCGCGAGGCCCGCGGCGAAGACGTCGTGGCCCGGGCTCAGGTGCAACGTGCCCCTGGAGCGCTCCGGGGGCACTGCCGGGCAGGTCGTCGGCAGGTCGAACACGGGCAGCCGCAGGTCGAAGAAGGCGAGCGCGCAGGAGCGGCTCTCGGCGTTGGCGCGAAGGAGCGGCGAGGCCAGGGCCCGGGTGGGTAGGACCTCGAAGCTGTCCTGCGTCAGGATGACGATGCGTGAGGATGACTGCTGGCGGAGTGATTCTTCCCAGATGAGCAGCCGGACTTCCTTGGGCAGGTCGTTGAAGGGGAATGGTGGCCCGGGCGGCTGGGCTGCGTCTGGGTCTGCGTGGATGGCGTGGTAGTCTGGGTCGTGTTCCGGGGTGCGGGAGGTCTCCGGCTCATCAGCGAGGAGGCGTTCAATGGGTGTAAGGCGGCAGAGGGTAAGTGATTCCATTTTGTTAGGAGGTTGGGTGGTCTCAAGTTGCTGTATGATGCTGTGTTTCTGGTGGGAGTTATTGGGAATTTTGAAGCTTTTTTATACACCGCGACGCCTTTGTATGTGGCAAACTTGCTAAGGCATTACGAAGGTGTTGCTAGGTGATAGCCAAACTCATCCATAGCAACCAAGTCATCCATTTGAGAATTCAGGCACGTTTTTAGAGCAACGAAGGTAATCACGGATGCTAAAAGAGCTGCCCTTGTACATGTCCAAATTGTTCGAAGATATGCATTACTGCAAACCAAACCATGGATACGAATCATATTAAACACTGTTGTGTATTCCTGTTAACATTTTATATGTATACAGTAACGGAACATACTTGTTGAAGAAACACTTATTCGGAGATATAAAGAAATCATATTACACCTTATCCATATCTCTTGACACAGTATTCTGGACTGCTACAGAGTTATGTATCCATAAGGCGATCTGACAATATTGGAAACAAGACCTACTTTGAAAGTTCGGAATGTCAAACAAAGTTATCAATCTGAACGAGATGAAAGATCCTCACCGTCTTGGCGAGAATATCTTGACAAAGATTCATCTATATATGGGCTCTAGTTAATATGTAACCGATTTTAATCCCACACCTCTTACATACATATTAGCAAAACAGTAAGAACAAAAGAATGTAATACTTATGTCTTCACCGATCATATCAAATAAAAAAAAATTGATTGAATATCTTATAGGCAAGGGTAATATTGATAAATCACATGTTGCCAGATACTTACTTTGACGATATTCCCGGCCTTCAGCTGTAAAATAACACTGGGTTTCTTTTTGGAGTTGATATTAGAATTCCATTTTAACTCTCCATGCCTTGTAGATTTTCACAGTGCTATCGAATAATGATAAAAGTCTTAAGGAATATGTGCTCCGGGTTCATCCTCCAATAACCAATTTTGCATCATTAAATCAATTACTAAAATCTTATGGTGAAATATGATTAACTAACTATCACAAGATGCATCATGTAAAAGGAATTGGAGGTTAATAGGGGTTAGGGGTATATCCGGCCGAACCTAGGACAAATGGAATATGAATTTTGTTTGTGTCGGAGTTAAACATTACCCCACTTCCCACTACGTTACCTAAATGAGTAGTCTGGAGAACGGATGGGGCTGCCTGGCGAAATGGTATCGCGTCACTTTCCGGTTAAGGAACATGGTGAAGATTGCGGGTTCGAGTCCCGTGGTGGTCGTGTTTATTTTTTCGTTATTCTCTCTCCGTAGTACCGATTTCTTTTTTATATTGTGTGGACGATATTTATTCTTTGTGAATCCTGATGCTTCCATTTTCATATACGTCACCACGGTTCCCAGCTATGTCCAGGGCTGTCGTTTTGTCCAATGCAACCTTGTTTGCCCCCTTTTCATCTAGAGCTTATCACTTGTATTCATGCCATCCTCCAATTCATCTACATATTGTCTTCATCAAAACTGTATTAATCCCGGTCTGAACTAGGTTATTAGCAACTAAGCGTGGGTAACTAGCTACGACCATCGTAATAAATATTTACGGGTTCGGTCAAGGTATACACGCTGATTGGGTATTTGCCCCCCTCGAGACTCCTAATTTCTCCGCGGCTTTGAGTTGCCTCGTCTTACTGTTGTGTCTGAAATCCTTTTTCTGGTCGAACGTCGTAGGGTTGTTTCTGCTGTAACAGTATATGAATGGCTCCTATTACGTATGATTTCACACCGCCATACCGTTCTCCCTAATCTTCCTCCCTTTGTTGTCGTACGTCGTGACGCTGAAGGCCTCGTGGTCATTATCGTCTTTAAGATCATCTTCATCCATCGCTAGACCTGCTAGACATCCCTGCCCGACTTTCGGCCAGGACGGAGGCACAGATTCCGTCGATGATTCCCGTTCTGCTTGATTCTGGCTCTCAGCAGCAACCCCCCTGGCGCTAGCCTTCACAGTTACTGAGTGAGAGTCCGGCGTCGATACCTTGCTGGAGTAGTGAGCCGGACCCACATTGATGTTTGAATCCGTCTTTACCCGTACACTATCGTACGAAGACGGGCGCCCCGCTTGAGTAGCGCCGCGTCTGGGTTCGTGAGCAGGGAAGATGGGAAGGTCGGGATGCAGCTCTGTGCTGTACATGATGATGTTGACGAGCTGCGCGTGAGGGACGCCAGACAGGTACGATCGTTTCTACAGCGATTATTAGGACTCATCTCAAACCACCCAGAGATGGCTTATATAAAAGCATGTAGATGATCAAGACCAAACTCACCTGCTCAGCAGTCTTGGCCACCCAACTTACGCCCTTGAACCCATCGAGGCTCTTCTTGCGGGCAAGATGCCTCTCTCGTTTAGCCAGGCAACGACCACAGAACCAGGACTGCGACTCGTTACTGACGAAGTCATCGTCTATGTACGGGTCGTGGCACATCTGGTGCCAGCAGCAATTACAGCCGTCGCAAAAGACGATCTGATTAGCGGCGAGGCTCAGCCCGCGCGTGCACACTTTGCATAACGCCTGCTCCGGCGTCCGCTTGCCGTACTTGCGCTTCTGCACCGAGGCGGTGTCGCGCGCGGACTGCTGGGACGGGTTGTACTGCGTCGGCTTCTGCACCTGGCGGCCGGACTTCGTCATAGTGGGTACGGCCTGGCTCTCCTTGGCAGAAGCGGGAGCGGCGACGTCACCTTCGCTCTCGGACAGGTCACTCAGGCTCGAGGACGTAGCCTCGTCTTCGTTTTCCTTGCCGCGCTTGCGCTTGGTACCGCGCGCCGCCTTGCTCTTAGGCTTCTGGGCTGCCGTCTTCTGGCCCTGAGCTGCCTGTTTAGATGCGGGAGACTTAGCGGGGGCTGGAGTTCTTAGTTGGAAGGCATCGTTCATGGGCATGCGCATGGTGGTAGCGGTCGATGACTTCTGCGTATTCGAAGAAGAAGAGGCGGGCTGCTTGGGTATGGGCATTGGCATCGTTAGGGAGGTGTTCATGCCCATGACGAGGCGTCTCTTAGCATCCTCATAGGTGGACTGCTCGATGCTGGTCTTGGACACTGCCGAGGATGCCGACGATAGCGCCGAAGATAGACTTCCTGGTTTAGAGTTAATCCGCTTCAGGATCATCTGTGTCGCTGCGGAGAACTGTGGCATGTACGGCGGACGACCCGATGAGCTAGTTGTACTTGGCGCCGGACTTGATGCTTTGGGGCCCGAGACCTGCGCCGGTTGAGTCGGAGCCGTAGCTTCGGCCGACGTGGCGGGTACACTATCCTCTTTCTCCTTGTCTGAATCCATGGTTTTATGTTCTATCGTCGTTTATATAGAAGTGACGATTTCAAGTTATCGCTGGTTGTGTTAGTGGTAGGTAAGGGAGTAAATTCGGTGATGATTACCTACCCCGAAAGAGCGTCAATGTGCAGGTATCTACACTCTATAAGAAAACCTCTGCTTGTAGACTTGTATTCAATTCAACTAATATCTCGTTTAGAAAGAGGTAAAGTTGTTTAATTGGAAGACGCGAAGGTTGAAATTCAGTAGGTGGAGGCAGATGCACGTGATTTTCACGTGATGGTGTGATTTCTCGGAAGCTCCTTCCAAAGGTGTTGAGAGAATTTGTCAGACCACTGTACCTTATTTGCATTTAACAATTTTTATCTTTATCAAATACTATCATAGAGATACCATACTTAATAATCAGTACAATAGACGCAGCACGGTTACAATCACTCCTAGATGGCCTGAATTAGAGTATTCGTACGAAAGTATGGGCCAAACCCCGCCACCCCTTACTACCGCAGATCAACGTATAAAGACTACGTGAATTGTATCACTTACAGTACAAACGCTCAAAGATCAAAAGTACGTGGATTTGGTCTGCAAACGTTTCTTGCAAACTGGTTTAAGTGTACGGCCAGATGGGTCACAAGATCATGAGATTAAGATTAAGGATTTATCTGAACAAGATCACCAAGAACTTCGCGATGCCCTCAAAAATCAAGGAGCGATCGCAAGTGCCGGTGATCCATCTTTAGCCGTACACTTTAACCAGTTTGCAAGAAACCTTTGCAGATCAAATCCACGTACTTTTGATCTTTGAGCGTTTGTACTGTACGTGATACAATTCACGTAGTCTTTATACGTTGATCTGCGGTAGTAAGGGATGGTGGGGTTTGGCCCATACTTTCGTACGAATCTTCGCGATCTTGCATCCAAATATCATGATAAAAATCGCAATAGCTGCTTCACAACCTTATTTAAGTGTGTATCACACACTTGAAGGTGGCTAGCCATCCCTGCAGGTATCATGGCCGGTAAGATTTGGTGCTTGCGTAACGTACGCTTTATACCTTCAGTATTATGAAAACCCGCCACATCCATTGATAGCAACGTTCTTTCGCCTTCAGTAAATCGCACTAGTTTTTGTTGTATCCACGTATCAAAGATTGGTTCAGTATTGTAGGCTTTCTCATTAAATAGTACTGTGACGTCAGGTGTGTACGAACTGCGCTCATCTTCGAAACCTTCGTTGTTTTTGGCATGGAATATAATCAACAGCGTAAATACCCGCCCGGTGGCATCGCAACATAGTAGAAGCGTGGCTTGGCGTTTATTCCATCCACTGCGATCAGTTCTAACTGCAACTGTATCCACACCTTTTGTCTCGTACGTATAGCCATCTAAGAATTCAAAGGGTATTGGGGTTTCGTCTAGATTAACTATTCGCCACCGAGGAAACCGACGAGTTAGCTTCGTAGTTGAGTGGGTATTCGGTTGATCATTCGAGGCTGAAAAGGAGGGCGGCGGTGAGCTTCGTAATTGGCTTGCGAATATCGGATTCCAGGTCGGATTATCATTCGAAGGTAAGGAGTGTTTTCGTACGAATAGGCAGTATCGTATGCAAGCTTCTTTAACCTCAGCTGGCGCCTTACTAGCATGCTTTGTAATTCGCCTTCGGCTAAGATTGTGACGTTTCAGAAAGCCAGTAAACCAGCCCGTACTGAAAACAAACAAGCTCGCGATATCAGGTGGGTATAGCTCTTTGAATAGCTTCATGGCAGTTGCTTTGAACCACGCTCGTGTAGCCGCCTTATAATTGGCCCGCTGTTGTACAAACACGTTAAACAATCGTGACTCTAATTCAGGCAATCTAGGAGTGATTGTAACCGTGCTGCGTTTATTTTACTGATTATTCAGTATGGTATCTCTATTATACCACCACCCTCTTATAGTAGATCTTGGTATGTTAAAGAATATAGCAGCTTCGAGATAAGTAGGGCGGCGATAACCAGGTTCTAAAGGGCTTAAATCATCGTCAGGTATAGAGTGTTTAGTTTGGCGTAGTCCAGGTCCTTGTATAGATGATTGCAAAGGTATTCGAACTTGTGCCAACCAGACTAGCACTTCTTTCTTCTTTTTATCGGAATTGCGGGGCTTCGAAACGGTATACGGTTTAGATGTTCGCATTGTTCGATCCTCAAGTGATTTAACCTTACGGCCTGGCTTTTTGGGAGCACGTATATTATCCATTGTGTTGCAAATACAAAAAAAGGTGTAAGAGTGAGGATATTCAGACCACCCATTCCATTAATTTTTTTTGATATTCAGCGCCTAAGAGCCGCTGAAGATCACTAACTAAAAGCGGTAAAGCGTAATCATATTAGCCTATAAAATAGTGGCTACCGCCAAGAGGCGGAAAGTCCATATCAGCATATGTACCTACCTACTTCTTTACTATTCCCACATTTTATCCTACCAGCGTCACCAACCCCTATTCAAAGAAGACCATTGACTAAGGTATGTTCGCTTGTCACTGGGGGACATGAAATAAGTATATTAGCTGGAATGAATATCAGGAATCCTTTTTTTTTTAAAAAAATTTACCTACCTAGGTAGCCATAGCTTAGCAACTCAGGTAAAATCTATTCTCTTCTAGCCTTGATCAAGTTAACGTTGATACTTGGTAGGTATCTTGGCACTTATCTTGGAGCGTCACCAATAAATTTCTCCTTGAATATCATCATATTCATCCATATTCTACCTTACAGCTCCTGTCTCTTTCAACGTAGCTACCTCGTCAGGTTTCAGCCCAAGAACATCTAATAGAATCTCATCCGTATGCTGACCTAGAGTTGGAGGCGCCGACCGGATGTTAGGCTTGGTTTCGCTGTACTTGACAGGCGTGTTTACGAGACTAATAGGCCCGCAATGCTCATGCTCTACCTCGACCACCATATTCCGTGCCCGAGTGTGCTCATGGTTTAGCGTACCCTGAACGTCGTTGACGGCGGCATATGGCATGCCTTTTCCTTCGAATATATCTAGCCATTCCTGGGTCGTCTTTTGCGTACTGATCTTCTCGATCTTGTCCTCGAGTTCGACACGGTTGGCCACCCGCTGTGAGTTGATACTATACTTCGGGTTCGTCTTCCATTCCGGTCGACCTAGACCATCACATAGGATCCCGAATAACCTATCATTTCCGCCGCCGAATAAGATATCGCCATCTTTGGTCTTGAACGATTTATACGGGACAATCGATGCTACTCAAGTTGTCAGTGAGTGTCACTCACGATAACGAGCTCCTTTTACACTTACGATGAGCTGTACCCCATCGTCCCGAGTCCTTCTTCCCGCTAATAAGACAACTACTTGCGATGTTGGCGAGAGTGGCAGTCTGACAGTCGCTCAGAGCAACATCGATTTGTTGACCACGACCTGTCTTTGCCCGAGACAGAAGGGCGGCCATGATGCTATTACTTGTGTAAAGTCCGGTGGTGAGGTCCGTGACAGCGACACCGACCTTCACCGGTGGTCCGTCTCGGTTACCGGTGATATGCATAAGACCGAATTCCGCCTCGACCATTACATCATACCCGGCTCGCTGTGAATGCGGTCCTGTCTGGCCATACCCCGTGATCGAGGCGTAGATTAGACTAGGGTTGATCTTATGTAGCGTTTCAAAGTCCATCCCATATTTCTTCAGAGTACCGGGGAGATAGTTCTCGACGAGAATGTCACATTTTGCTGCAAGCTTGTGCAGGATCTCTACGCCTTCGGCATGCTGGAATGACAGGCCCACCGACTTCTTGTTGCGATTAACCTGGGCGCAAATCAATTAGCCGTGTATGACAGCGCCTGCAGTCTTACAAAACTCACACCCAAGAAGTAGGCAGATTCGCCTGGACCTTCTAGCTGAGATCCGTCTCGGTATACTGCATACGGTGGCCCCCAAGCCCGCGTATCATCCCCGCGTGTCGGGTGCTCGATTTTGATGACTTCTGCGCTTTACATTTGATACGGCATTAGCTTAATTGATCCCTTGCGTCATAGAAATGATGTGTCGTTTATACCCAAGGTCGCCAAGGATTTGTGTACAATAAGGCTACGGCAGACAAAAATGGCAAGTAAGCGAATGCGCACAGGCTGAGCTTGGGACGATCATCTGCTATGCACATACGCCAGCTAGGACCCTAGTCATGTCCAACACGCGGTAACCAGCTAAAGGAAGGGATGATTTATCGTCCTTCACGACAGAATACCGTCGTACTAAGTCAGACTGATGAAATTTCCTAAGAAGCGTCGTGCTGCGACTGGCGCGAGCCGCTATGCGAGTGAACATGATCGTTTTATATCGATAACTGACTATTCAAACAAAAGAAGGGCTTGTATCTGGCTGCAGGCGCCTGAGATCTCCGTGCGGCGCAACGGCAATGGTTGGTAGAATAGGACGGATCGAAGTTTACCGAAGGAAGGGATGTAACTTGCCAGCTTGCGAACGTGGTTACGAAGGCTGTTCGTCCTTGCAGGTAGGTATGGAGGAAGGTATTCAAACGAATCACCGCGGCCCGAACATCAATGGTGGAAATCTCCAACAGCGAAGAACGGCCGCTATCCCCAATCAGCTGGAGCGTCTAGGTACTACTTAGGTACCCCACAACCCCATTACTAAGGCTATTATTAGTGCGAAGAAAATGGTTCCTGAATTTCATATCCGCATTCCCTATACTGCCTATACCACGATGGGCAAGAATGGGTTTTCGTTTCCCATTGAGGCCCTAGCTAGCGGCAGTAAGCTGACACTACGTTCTTTTCGACTTAAACGCTTTCTAAAGTGGTTCTTTCGGAAAGGATCTGGTGATCGCTATGGCCGACTTCTTTAATCGGGAATTTGCATGGCCCTGTATGCTTTCACGGTGAAATATCCTTGCCAATGAACGGCGACACCTAGGTGGGCAGTGCAATTAAAATAAAAAGAAAATTCCAGAGGATGGCTGTATGGTTTGCATATCGATCGCTAAAACAACCCCCGGAAATAGATACGATTTGCATTGCTCCTTGTGGCAAGTGGCATCACAACCAACAGCTTTACGAAGTCCCCAAGATGATGGCTGTCAACCTGACAAGAATGAATACCTATCAATAATTGTATCACAACGCGCCCGTACCTACTACGCAAGCGATATCACTTGAGCTAGCTGCTAAGTTTGTAAGTGATGCACCTAGGCTATGTACCTACTAGGTTGCCTATGGTCTCAAGGCATCTTTTTTTTTCAACAAGATGCAGATCGGCCTAGGTTTATTTAATTTCGATCAGGTTGAGCTAAAATAGCCTCGAGAAGGTAAATACCGGTAGATAGAGGCCAAGATACCCTTTGCGACACTGATGCATAAGCCCCAACCAGCGAAGTGGCTCAGCCTCGAGTGCTTGCGACAAGTCTTGCGGCCGATACTACGTGTAGGGCCTTGCTATAGGCAGACAGGCGCTTAGCAGAAGCAGAAATCGCTGCATGTACGTGTCAAGGAGAAGATGGAGAATATGACGAATTATTCTAATAATTATTCACACAACCTTACTGATCTTTTTTAACTCACTCAGCTCACTTTAAGGCGCACAGGGGATCCATTGATTCTTGGGAACACCGTTTACACTTTACAGCGCCCCCCCGGTGTCCTACCCAGCTCCTATGATGCAGGGATTTCCGTTCGTCCCGTAAGATGGGTGGCATGCCGTCTGTAGCATGTAACCACATGTAGATGATAGCTCATACATGATTGGTCCAATTATAGAATCATGTCTCGGTTTCGGTCTTCTCCTAATCGGCATCCCTCGTATTCCCAGGTGATACGTTGGAAAGGCAAGTAGGCTGTCCTTGAAAAACGCGGGGATTATGAGAAGTTAAAAGATGCAGTCTTCCCACCTTGGTTCACACCATATGCATATGACCCTTTCTTCTATTCTTGCCATGGAGCCGCGGTAGAAATTTAGAACCACTTTGCTGTCGTAGCTTTGCTGGACCCTGGGAAACATTACCTGCAGTACGGCATATGACGAAAACAAGCATCCATGGCACCCTCGATATATCCCCGTGTGGCAGATGACGCCTTCGATACACATCTAGAGGCTCAACCAGAAACGAGAGAGGCCACCGACGGCGAAATGGAACCGTGGTTGATAGTCGTCATCGTTCTCGGCGCACTCATCCTAGTGTCGCTATTCGTATTCCTAATACTCCACTTGACGAGAAGACGGAAGCGCATTGCGCGAGAGGGTTACCAGAAAACCCCACTAAAACAAAAAGGTCACAGAAGAGGGAAGATGAGCAAGTCGGACCGGTTAGCAGCGGAGGAGATCGAAAGGGCGACGATGATACGGAAGTCCCTCACTAGTCGGACATCTTCGTGGGGCGCCTATAGCTCCCGAGAATCTGGACTGTCGGAGTATCAGATGGAAGAATTCGACCACGAGGAACCTGAGGAACCGGAGGAGCGTGCGCCAATGGCGTCGAGAGATAATTGGAAGGAATTGGAGGCCGGATCGCAACCGATTCCGGGTGTGCATAATACGGAGATGGGCGTACACCCGGCGCTTCTACCGCAACCTCAACTGGCATTCCCGCAACCGTCGAGAGGCCCGTCGCCGAATCGAGGATTGCAACCACCACGATTAATCATTCCACCATGATGGAGATTCAAACAAACCCCCGTTTGAAAATACTTAATACGTTGTTTTATCTCATCTCTCACATCGCATTTTATAGACGGCACTTGAGGGTTTGGAGATTATATGTTGGATTGATACCACCTGGAGCATCGCGTCGGCGTTCAGGAGGCAGGAAATTATAGTAATGATGGTATATACGATAATGACAAAATTCAATTGACATTAGATGTAAATCAAGAAAGTCTGTTTCGAGGATTCTTGCCTTTTACTACGTGACACCAAGTCTTAGACATTCCCCTGAATGCGTACCTAGGTACAGACAGGAATCAATACCTTGGAGCTGGCATATGTACAACTCGTGGAAGCTCGTGGTTTGCTTTCGGTCATCCTCTTAGATTTAAATCATAAGCCTCAGCAAAGTATATGTTATACTGCAATATACTTAAGACATGTGTTTAAGCTTTATTAAACCGCCAATATGATTCGTGAAGATGAAATAGCTTATGGCTTTGCCATTCATCGTACACGAGGTGACGGCGGTATCGGTGGTGTTCGATATATTACGAACATAACTAGCTTACCCGGATCAAGCTTAGATTGGTGCGCTGGTAACATTATATAATGAGGAGGTAGATGTATGGATATTTTCTTGATTCACTTGATATTTATGACAACATCTGGCAGAAGGGCTCGTCAATCTTCCGCCATCGGGACAGCTACTCACCTTTTTTTCCTAACACTTACACGTCAACCACGTCAAATCTAGAAGTACAAAGACAACAGCGGCGTTGCGTAGACAAGACGCTTTGGTACCTAGCGACTCAAACGTAGTTGCTATGGTACTTGTACATTGACCACCTGGGCACCTAAAGTAAAGTTGTTGAAAGGATAAAGGGCCATTTCAATTTCTAATCCATCCTCGTTCTTCCAATCCCACAAACCTCCTTCAACATCTACCGACTCTCTCGTCACCATCTTAAGGTTGTTCTCTGAGCTCACCATAGCTCGACAGGTATGGAACTTTCTAATGATGCGATAAATATTTACAACTTTGTTTTTTTCTTGAGTAATGAAGTTGTCTAATCTTCCTAGATCAACATCTTCCACCTTCTTCTTTTCAATCAGCATCTTCAAGTTCGACCTTGGTCCTTGATTCTACGCAAGTCTCAAGATACTTGGGTCATGTACCTAGGTATCGATTAAAGGTACGTACCTGCTGAGTAATACGAACTTTTCCGGTCGCAGCGTAACATTCTCTTTAATTTTTTTGCTGTACCCACTCTGACATACATACGCAGGCATCTTCCTCGCATTCGTTTCTCGCGTCTCAACACAATTCTCTTTTCTTCTTTTCTTCTTTTTTTCTCTTTCGCATTGTCGATAAATCTTCCGCAATCAATCACGACCCTCATCGCGCATCGAAATTTCGTACTTCCGCAACTATGGCGACCGTGGCGCCCCGCCCGGAGGCTGATTTCGCTGCTACCTTTGCCCGCTTCTCTGGTCAAGCTGCCGCTAACCAGAGCGCTGAAGATGCAGAATACAAGGAGAATCTGAACAAGCGACTACGATGTCCGGACTGCAACGAAGATCCCCCCAATCTGGTCGAGGAGTTTTCATCCGGCGATATGGTCTGTGGTTCCTGCGGTCTAGTTCTCGGCGATCGCATCATCGATACTCGAAGCGAGTGGCGTACTTTCGCCAATGATGATCAGGGCAACGATGACCCGTCTCGTGTCGGTGACGCTATGAACCCCCTTCTGAATGGGTCTCAGCTCGAGACGAACATCGCTTTCGGCGAGGGTATGCGCGCGCGAGAGTTGCATCGCGCACAGAATCGCACCATCAACGACAAGGCCACCAAGACCCTCTTGGCTGCGTACCGCGAGATCAGCAACCTCTGCGAGGCTATTAGCATTCCTAAGACCACACAAGATTCCGCGAAGCACATCTTCAAGTTGACCGAGGACAACAAGCTATTCAAGGGAAAGCCGCAGGAGGCTGTCATCGCCGGTTGCATCTTTGTCGCATGCCGCCAGTCCAAGGCACCCCGTACCTTCCGAGAGATCTACTCTCTGACCAAGGTTTCCAAAAAGGAGATTGGCAGAACATTCAAGGCACTAGAGAAGTTCTTACAGAGCAACCGTGATGCAAACACAAGTGGTTCTTTCCTCATGGTTGAGAACTACGAGGCCACCGGTACGACCGGCGCGGCCGAGCTCTGTGCTCGATACTGCAACAACCTTGGGTTCAAGAATCCCCATCTCATGGAGAAGATCTCCAAGATCTTGGCCGAGAAGAGCTCATCTCTCAAGGATCTCGCAGGTCGATCTCCTCTGTCGATCGCGGCTGCCTCTATCTACATGGCCTCTCATCTCATGGGTGATTCCAAGACATCCAGGGAGATCGCGGGTGTTGCGGGCGTGAGTGATGGTACTATCAGAACCGCCTACCGCCACATGTACCCCTCCCGAGAGGAACTTGTCGAGAAGGACTGGCTTGAGCCGAAGGGTCCCGGACGCATGGACCAGCTTCCTGCTAACTAGGGTAAGCGAAGCAGGGCCAGGTGACCGAGAGGCCCGGCTACAGGCGGCCAATCAGACGATTACGACTTGAGAAACACTACGGCTGAAAAGCTAGGACGGACCAAGCCTGCTATGTGAGAATGACAACTCGGCTTCTCCGGCAGGGATCTGATTATGAGATTCACAGATCGTCTTGGTACCCTCTCACCCTCTCTCATTCATGTTTCGTCGTTGACTGCGCTGGCACAATCATTCATTCGCATAACCTCATCCGGTTTTTGAAGTTGAGGTAACAATGACTTCGGGGCGTGGAAGAATGAAGATGGAATGAGACCGTACTCGCCGTCGGGGTGATTTCCACTGGCCGGTACTAGTTTCTTTTTTATTTCTATTCTTATCTACGCCATCTCTTGCTCTTGGAACACAGAGCTCGGTATAATTCTCTCATCCGCAAGCAACGTATTGAGATTTGGCTTGCGGTACTGCCGGTGTAGCTAGTCGACGAGGGTTGGGCATCAAGAAATTGATCATGGCCTAGGATGGTTTTCTCTCGCGATGAGGCACGACACGATGGGATGGTAAATGGAATGGGGGCAATAGGTATTGATGGTATGGCGAGTGCTAGTAGTTGGTCTTACGATTCTCACGGGGCACGAGATCGTAAATGCAGTCGAGGACATTTTCATATGGCTCTGCTGGATTGTACTTCGCCATAGTCAAGTCTAATGCGACTCCGATTTAAGCATATGTTGGGTGCGTCAGGTGAGGTTTGAATTTTTTCGATGATATACCCCTTTTTCTTTTTCCTTTCACTCCCCCCTTTTCTCGTTTTAAAGATTGATCCTATGGGATTTAAAAATCATTTCTCCTTCATGGGTTCAGTGTTCCCTAGACTCAATGGCTTCTACTAACTTGGTATCCAAAAAATGAATACCTACCTAAACATACGTTAGCATTAAGATGTCTTCGTCAACAATCTATGCCTCTCAAATTCCATCATGTACTTTCCATGTGCTGTTTTATTTATGTTATACTTGCCTAGACATGTACTATGAGCACGTGCAACAATCAAGCATGACGTCTTCCCATTACCTAATGTTAGTAGCTTTAAGTTTTAGGCATGCAAGTTCAATCCCGAAGCTGTGGATACTGTAGGTACTAGATGAAGCTACTCGGTAGTCAATAGCCCGGCGTTGTGGCGACAGCGACCGATATAGGCTCCTGCGGGACCCCGCATTGCACGGGAAGCTGCTCGCAGGTGCCGTAACACGGGTAATATCGCACGCGCAAGCACCGAACTCTAACTTGTGTAGCTTATGTCACTAGTGCATATATATTTATTATTAGGTATAATAAGCAATTATCCCCTTTGTCCTATTTGAACCTTTTCATCTAAATGCTCCTGTCCAGAATCGCTCCCAACTTCACCCTTTCCTACTCCAGACGTCTATACTCCTCACTCAGAAAGGCCAACATGAAGCTCCTGTACCCCACATCCCTCAAGCTCGACGTCCAGAGCCTCGAAGGGTTCGCGCCCTCGCTGCACCCCTACGACGTCAAGGTGCCGATCCCGGACGAGCACGCCGACGCCGAGATCCTGGTCACGTGGGCCAACAGCGCGGACAACCTCAAGGACGCGGCGAGGAAGCTCACGGGGCTGCGGTGGATCCAGTCGCTCGCCGCGGGGCCCAACGACGTGCTCGCGGCCGGGTTCGCGGAGGGCGTGGTCGTGACCACGGGGTCGGGCTTGCACGACAGGACCGTCGCGGAGCACGCCTTGGGCCTGCTGCTGACGGCCGCGCGCCGCTTCGACGAGATGCGCGAGTTCCAGCTGCAGAGGAAGTGGCCCCGGCACCTCGGCGGCGCGCAGCCCGACCGCCCGAAGGACAGGTTCACGACGCTGCGCGACGCGAACGTGCTGGTCTGGGGGTACGGCAACATCGCCAAGACGCTGGCGCCGCACCTGACGGCGTGGGGCGCTGTTGTCAAAGGCGTGGCGCGCAGCGCGGGCGTCCGCGACGGCGTGGAGGTCTACGCCGAGGACAGGCTGCCCGACCTGCTGCCGAAGACGGATGCCCTCGTCATGATCCTCCCCGGGTCCGAGAGCACGAGGGATGTGTTGAATAAGAGAACGCTGGCGCTGCTGCCGAAGCACGCGTGGGTCGTGAATGTCGGCCGCGGCACGAGCATCGACGAGGACGCGCTGGCGGACGCGCTGGAGAGGGGCCAGCTCGGCGGCGCCGCGCTGGATGTCTTCAAGACGGAGCCGCTGCCCGAGAGCTCGCGGCTGTGGGCGACCCCGAACGTGTTGGTTAGCCCGCACGCTGCTGGTGGGAGACCGCAGGACGCGGAGGCGCTGATTGCGTATAATTTGAGGAGGTTCCTCGCCGGGCAGGAGTTGAAGAATGTGGTGTAGCAATTAGAGAGAAGGAGTCGGAGTCGGTTGTGAGGGGAATTGTCTCCTAGATTGGAAGCGATATGGAATAGGCGACCTCACTCTAGGAGTCTAGTTTCGTTTTCCCATTACGCCTGTGCCGGATACATTTCATCGACTACGGCTGTGAGGAGAAATGAAAACTACATTTACTCTACTTCTGTCTTGGTAGAACACACTGAGACGTGGCTTAGGGAATACTCGTTTCTGGGTGCTACTAGAACATCATTTTCTACCTGGTAGCATGCGCTGCATGTGGTACAAAGGGGCAGAGATATGATTTATAGCATCGGCAAGACTCCTCTTAGTATCTAAACTTCGTCTGATCTGGCGGGTCTTTAGAATTGTCAAGTTCACCACTCTATTAGCACGCAATTACGACGGAGTAGAGATGCCATCACGTCATCACAATCCCCATATTCCGAGATGCGATGGACGTAAGCAAGTGATGAACTGTTCATCCTTCGTACAACTCTTCCAATGAATCGTGAACAATATATCCTGGCTTCGGGATACGGCGGAGGAGCCGCCACACGTGTTTGAAGGATTTCATTCCATGCCCCATAGCGCAAGCCTCTCTGGTTTGGCGGAACCGAGCTATCGAAATGTCATAGAAAATTTCATTTTTTTTTCTCATTCTTTTCTTCTTAGCGCTGACAACTGCTAAATAAGTTCAAGGGAAACCCTTTGGCAAGACGGGAACGCTGCGCCTTGATCTTGCCAGCTCTCATCAGGAATCGAATTGCATTTCAAGTGGTCCTGATTATCAGATGATAGGTTTCTGTTTAAGCATTACTTACACATTGCTATAGACTATAGTTTTCATTAAATGGCAACGATCAACATCCGCGCTGATAGCGGAGGTATTAATCAAGGCCGTTCGACTGGATTACACAGATAACTCCGTATTTACTCCGCCAACCTCGAGCATAGAATCCAACGAAAACATTATATACATTATGTAAGGTCCAAAAGTCAACTCATCGGAGCCGAGGATATTCTCGAATTCCCACCCTCCAAGTGCGATCCCGCCACGTGTGTATCAGGCCGAATGCTACCTAGCTGACCACTGACGTCCAGTCCGATGTACCCTACAATTTGTACCTGCAGGTTACCTATGCCGTGGTGAGGTTCACAACGCTGTCGTACGGCTGAACACTAGCCCCCCATCCTAGCTCGTAGGATCGTCATCCTCCCGTTGGCGCATCTACGTGCCGACCGGATGGTGAGACGGAGTTTCTCAGCAACGCGTCGTCATATAAGATGTGATTGATCGACTTGGCGTGCCGAGAACTGGGACGAAAGAGAAATAAGACGACCGCTTCTTCCGCCCTTCACACACAGCAAGGAGTTCTTCACGTCCGCGAAGGCCAAGTCCAAAAAAAGCGTCCACCCACCATGAAGCTCGCCGCCTCCCTGCTGGCGCTCGCCGGTCTCGCCGCCGCGAGCCCCTTCCACGTGTACCGCGCAACCAACAGCTCCTCGCTGCCAGCCAAGACCATCTTCCAGTTCAACGAGACGGGCACGTGGCTGGAGAACGTCGCGGTGCGCCCCAACGGGGACCTCCTGCTGACGATGCTCTCGCCCAGCGCCTCGCTCTGGACGCTCAAGAAGCCGTACGCGCCGGACCCGGAGATGAGCCTCGTGCACCGCTTCCAGGGCGGCGAGCCGGGGCTCGTGGGCATCGCGGAGACGACGCCCGACGTCTTCGTCCTCGTGGCCGCGGACTTCGTCGCCGTCGGCGAGCCCGCGCCGGGCAGCTACGCCGTGTGGGAGGTGTCCCTGCGCGGCGGCGCGGCGCCCGCCGTCCGCAAGGTCGCCGACTTCCCCGAGGCCAGGCTGGCCAACGGCGCGGCGCACGTGCCCGGCGGCGACGTCGTGCTCGTCGCGGACAGCTTCGCCGGCGCGCTGTGGCGCCTCGACACGCGCACGGGCCGCCGCGAGAGCGTGCTCGCCGTCCCCGAGATGGCCGCCCCGCCCGCCGGCGCCCTGCCCATCGGCATCAACGGGCTCAAAGTGCACGGTGGCTACGCCTACTGGAGCAACTCGGCCGCGGCCGCCATCTACCGCGCCCGCATCGGTGGCGATGGGTACCCCGTGGCTAATGCGACGGTGGAGACCGTGGCTGAGCTGGACTCGCCGTTCGTGGACGACTTCGCGTTTGATTCCCGGGGCTTGTTGTGGGCGGCTACGAATAGTGACAACAAGGTCGATGTGGTGCGCCCGGATGGGACGTGCCGCACTATGGTCGGCGGTGCCGCGCAGGATACTGTGGCGGGCGACTCTGCCGTTGCGTTCGGCAGGACGCCGTGGGATCGCAGTACCTTCTACGTGACTACCAGCGGCGCGCTGCCGGGTAACCGCACGGAGCCCGCCAAGGTTGTTGCTGTGAACCGCGCTGGCTTTCGGTAGGGGTGCTTGGGCTGGGTCGTGTCGGTGGTGGGATGACGGGTGAGAAAAGGGGGTTGGTAGAGAATTGGGGTCTTGGTTGATGCTAATTAGATATACTTTATTAGATGTGTAAATTTTCATGCTACGTTGATACCTCCAATGAAGAGGATATTGTCCACCCTTAACTTTTCAAAGCTCTGAACTATGATCTTAACGTTGACAAAACCGCAACCCTACCGTATCTAGAATCTTTGGAAGAAGGCACCTTTATGAGCCAGGGTCCCAATCGACATGTCGGTTTGGCCATTGTCACTTTGGATGTCTTGCGTTCGGAAAACGAGCGGGCGTACAGCTCGGTAGTTCGGAAGGGGATGCTGATATATTATGACGAAGTAGAACTGTACCTCGACGTGGGACATCTCTATACCCATTAGAGAGACGCCCACGAGGACCTTCAAGCAGCTCCATTTCTTAGGTGGAACGGCCACATCCTTTTGCTGTTATAGGTCCGTTATTAATATATGCGTGTCGGAGGTCTAGTCTCTCGTGTAGGTGCACACCCGGGGAAGAAATACACATGAGACATCATGGACAAAGAGAGCTCTTATATGTATTCCGCGATCTAGTGCAGTTAGGCTTAGAGTCCCTCGCACAACAACGTAGGTACATCCATAACCACATGATACGCATTGTAGCAATGCGTGCTCGCCAAGGCTGTACGACGTTAGGTAGGCTGAGGAGCAGATGTGAGACATAGGATACCCAGGCGTGTTGAAGACAGGTGGAAAACCTCGCCCTGATTATAGTTAGGTAGGGTTATTAGGTCAGTCGCCCAGGACCTATCAGATATCCGCAAACGCTTCGAAGTTGTATCCTAACTTATCGTCCCTGTATATGTTACTAACGGTAGAACCAAATAGATAGTGCGCTCGAGCCGGATCTTCTAAACTTCGAAAGTGCGCAGATTATTGAAATGCCCGATTTAGGGCTGCTGATCTCAATGTTAGTACCAGCCTGGGAATAACTTCTAAGATATGTATGACATATGTGACTGATATGGGATTGGTTACGTTAAGAATAGGGATCTAGGAGTCGCTGATGCCGAGAATGCCCTCGAGGCCGAGGTCCCGGGAGCAAGGTGCTGCTGTCAGGCTTGTCCCGGAGTCAATATATAGCCTTCGTCCCAAATATATAACGCTACTTACGTGTTTACAAGCAATAACGGTGACACCTGATCGTGTTTGTCGTGAGCAACTGTTCTCGAACGAGACTCATGACACTATTGACTGGGCGTAGTCAAGAAAGATCTGCTGCAGAAACAGTGTTAGAGATTTGTACATGAACAGTTTCTCCTTTTGAAATATGAAATATTCTGAAATATTCTGATAGGATACATACCATAGACCTTCTAGGTTACTACCCATGTGCAATTTTAAAAGATCAGATGATGGGGAGCCTTCATTTGGACATATAATCGACGGAAGCCACAGCGAATATAACGAAAATGAAAGGATGGCTACCCCAGAACAAGCAGCGCTATTTAGAAATGGTAACGTTTGGATCGAGTTGACGTGGCAATATGTCGCAAGATAGCTTGAGGGAGTATCAACGTCAATCTGAGACACAGCAGCAGCCGCCGAACCTTCGTTTGCTCGCGGCCATAGATCTGAGCTACGTATCCGTGCCATACGCAAGCCGACATCACGACTCGAATTTTCACATCGCCAACAAATCTCAAAACGCCAGTATCCGCACCGACTGTGTCCGAAAAGATGAATATCATTGGTTGCTCCATATCTATTCCCAACGTCACCTGCCGACTCCCCGATCCCGATGAAACCGGCCCGTATTTATGTGTCTCGCACGTCTACACCAAGCAAGCCTAAACGATACACCAAAAACAGGCAGTTATTTTTGTCAGATGCTGCTGAGACCCGACGTACGCCAATGAGATCCCGTCGATCAAGCGGCTCCCAGCCCGTGCTCCTTCTTGTACCACGAAATCGTGTCCATGCCGGTCTGGACGCGCATGCCGATCCGGGCATCCAGGACAAATGCCTCCCATCTCGCCACCTTGTCGAGCCAGGACTGACATTCCTCCACCTTCTCGGACAGCCAATCCTCTTCGTCGTCCTGGTCGATTGGGCCCCGAAGTTCGGGTTTCTGTATTTCGATCCAGGCTATGGCTGCCATCTCGTAATGAGCTGCAGGAAGTGCGTAGTCATCTTTGGTGGGGCCTCTGAATACCGCTCTATCGTTGTGCGTCAGTAATACTATCGCAGCAGAAGGGACGGGAACGTGAACTCACTTGTCCATAGCTAGAACGCTGTCGAGCAACTCGCGTGCCGAGTCTAGATCGCCCAGCTCACGTGCCACCGCAGCTCGACAGACATCTCGTGCAGCTTGCTCGTCTAGCTCTTCCTTGATCTTCTTTCGTGCTTCCTCGGGTGCCGTCAGTCGTTCCCAAGAGAGGACTTTCTCCGATATATTAAGCTCAGGCGTCTGCATCTTCCTTGTCCCGTTCCAGAGGTATGTCATCTCCTGCGCAGCGCTGACGCCAACGGCATCGACCAGGTCAATGCCCAGATCCTTGGATCTCTCCTCCCACTTCTGTACCTTCCGCGCAACGAATTGCTCGAATGGCAGAGGTTTGGCCATGAAGCGTTTCTTGCCAGCTACCGTGGGAGCTTTCCGCAAGAGCTCATCCGCCTTCTTTTTGTGAGATTGTATCTGTGATTCGTCTTTCTCTTTGCTATGGAACGCATTCCGATAACTCTCTAATTCCGCACACCCGGCAATGTAGTAGTACAATGAGGGACTCCAATCGTTGAGCTCGATGCAGCGGAGAAAGTTGTCGCGCATGTCGGGATAGTCGTGGATGAACATAGAGTCCAATGCCATCTCGAAGTTATTAAGGGCCATGACCTGGCGCATTTTCGACTCGGTATTATTTTTCAAGACCTTGAGAGCGCCATGTAAATCCCTGCTGTTCCCCAGGACTCGAGCTTCCTCGAGCCGCCAGAGTCCGCTGTCTGGGTACCGTAAGCGCATCTGGGCAAGCAACGCACCGCACCTAGCCCTTGGATACCCGCCAAATGCGCCTCTTTCGACAACATCTTCTTCGGAGGGCAGGATATCAGCGAAGCTGAGAAGACCGTTGTAGTAAGAAAGTAGCATGAGCCCCGCCACAGCCCCGTTGATGTTATCGAACTGAGCACTCTGCCAGAGCATCTCTACACCGCGTTTGCGGTCACCTTTGAAGCCTATTATAGACAGGAGACGTGAGAAAGTTGGTGGGACCATTGAAAGTAGAAGTAGCAGGGCACCAAAGCACATGTTAACGCCGCTGTGGATGAAGATATCTACAGGATCTTTGAAAACATCCGAGCCAATACCGGTGTGAAGCGCACTTCGCGATACTGGTTTTGATGTGGAGTTGGAATTTAAAGACAATTGACTCAGTTGTTTCTCTGGAATATTGAAATTCTTGGCGAGGTGACCTTCATATTTCAAAGGGGTCTGCTTCCCTGAATGTGCCTCGTCTGCATCTACAAACTCGAGGTCGGTGTCGGTGTCGTCGGCGCCGTTGTCACCTCCACTGATACTGGAGCTCGAAGATAAATCAACCCTAGATGAGTCTGGGTGAATCCCCTTCCTCTTTAGGTAGGCTGTCTCCGCTTGCATAATCTCATCAAGCGTGATGAAAGCCTTTCGTAACTTGTAGAAGCCTCTAAGGCCCTCAGTTAAGCTCTCATGTAAGACAGCTATGATGGCGGACATGAGTTGGGAGTCGGCAATGAGCAACGCGTACTCGCTTCCAGGGGGATATATCCGGTCTTCACCAGATTTTGCCTCTTTTTGTGCCTTCTTCATCTCGTTCCAGGCGCTGTTCTCGCAGGCGACAAGACGAGTGCTTGCTTCGAGCATGATTTCTTTCTCGAATCCCAATATACTTCTCATGAAAGTACAGACGCTCAATCCAAGAAGATGAAATGGCGAGTCACCCTTCCGCAACCTCTCCTCAGCACCATCAATATCGTCATTCATGATCAGAGAGGTGCTGACAATCGCATCTTCCATTGCCGCTATCTTACGAGCCCGAAGGTCCACTTGAGATGCCGCCGGGCTTGATGCCGAGGTTGATGAGGGGGAACCCCGAAACCATGATCCTATTCGACTCATTGTGATAGATTTTGATTATTGAGCATACGACCCCTTGCGGATCCCAAGATCAAGCACCGTCCTGATCAGAAATAACCGTCAAAAACAGTCTATATGGCGATTGCTTCGTTTCTGAAGACAGCGACGAATCCTGTGGTATCCAGCAAGTATCACGGGATAGCTGTCGAATTTCTAATTGCCGTAATGTAATGTATAACCATAATAATTTGTGACACTAGAAGAACAAAGATGTGAAGTTGTAAATTATTTTAGAAGAAAGGAGCCGAGAAAGCTTATGTAAAATGAAATACTGGCAAGACTTGAATAAAGTATTGACTCGCGTGTCGGAGCTGAAACTCCTTTTCCGCCGAGTCGTCTTTGAACCTTTTGAACTATTTTAAGTCTGAATCGGGATGACGTTTGTCTTTAAAACCGGAGGAAAGAGCTGAGGAGTAGGTGGGTCTCCGTTGGTATCACTAGGTTCTGCTGAGTAGTAGCATCACACGATTCATGGTTTATCAAATACCAGGTATAAGAAAGATATAAACTATATGGAAAAAGACGTCGAGTCGAAGTCAATGTACTTAGAAGTTAGACAAGGTTCAGTCAGAAAGATTTGGTAAGTTTAGGAGGTTTTAGGTAAGTAGAGTTTGAGCTAAAAGAAACCGGTTGCGAGCCTAATCTGAATCAAATAGGAACAATACAGATCCATTTGCGGCTCAGCCACGAGATATAGGATGGGACCTTTCTGTCGGGTAACAGGAATCAACCTCTTAGAAAGCCCGCTAGGCAATCGTCGAATTATGTATTTAGGTAATTAAAAGAAAGCCCCTACATGTACGAAGTAAGCAGCTAGGCAACGCTGTATGTACGAAATCTCCTTACGAGAATACGGAAGTAATTACGACGTATCCAATTGCACAACATGGATTATGTTGGGTCTTTCCTGCAACTAATATCTGAAGGACCGAAGTAATTGGTTGTATGGGGTTAAGCTTACCCCCTGAAGGCATTTTCGGAGCAATAAACTCTAACGACCGAAGTCCAAATCCGTTTCCCATATGCACTAATGAAAATGATGAAATTCAATTTATGCAACAATCGGGTATTTGATTACATAACTGTGCAAAGATTCCACTGGGCAAGGTTGACACCTGCAACATTCAATGATCAATCCGTAATCGACCATCGACTCAACCAATTTTTGAAAGCCTCGCCTCTCACTATTCGTTCCACCCAGCCTCGTGGTAACCACAACAACGATAAACAGAAACGATACCAAATTATTATACCTCTCCAGTCTACTCGTACGGCAGCACCGAATAAACCCAAACATAACCAACCATGGCCGCACCCACGAACAAGGCCGGCGACAAGCCCGCAGCCGAAGCCGCAAAGCCTGAGCAGTCGCAGCAACCCACACAGCAGAAGTCCACCGCCGCTCTCGAGGAGGACGACGAGTTCGAGGACTTCCCCGTGGAAGGTGAGTCTGCCTACTAGTTCCTTAAAGTTGGAATCAGAGCACATATCTATCTGCTCTACGAATCGAATCGATTCCATCCCATTCCTCCCCATCCTATTCCCCAGCACGTAAACGCTAACGCGGTGACAAAACAGACTGGCCGGCGGAGGAGACCGAAGCAGCAGCCACAGCCGCAGCGGGCAGCAACGGCACCTCGACGCAGCACCTATGGGAGGAGAGCTGGGACGACGACGACACCTCCGACGACTTTTCCGCACAGCTGAGGTGCGTGATCTCACTTCCCGGCCTCCCCCCCCCACACACACACACTACATACACCCTCTCCATTCCCTAGTAAACTACCATACTAACACTCCTATTCAACAACAGAGAAGAACTCAAGAAAGTCGAATCCTCGAAGCGAAGATGAAGCTACGGAGCTCAGACTCCCCGCGTAACCGGGCACGGGAAGATGTTAGTCGTGCGAAGCTAGGGAAACTGAATAGATTGTATTTACCTATTCGTCGGCGCCTCTATAGCATAATACAGAGAGGCGAATGAGCAAGAGCGAAAATTCGATCGATAGACAGAAAAGAATATGGAACTGTCTCGTGAGACCAGGTAGATATGCTTACATATCGCGTGACTGGGTACTTTTGGTCTCTACGTGCTAGCCAAAGTGGAAAACCGATACATCGGACCTATTCACTCCATAAATCAAAGGAATTTCTCTTCGGTTACTGGCACGGCATATCATACGTCTATTACGTGTATCTGGTATTCAATATTCATCTAATTTTAGCCATGTCATGAAACATAACATCAATACGTAAGCGTTAACAATTGAAAAGGATTACCGCCCGGCCCATGTACCGAACCAGCATCCCGTGGATTTATCTGACCTGCGACCCAAACCCAGTATCCCCCGTTCTAAGAAATACTATTCGATGCTCATAGACGCACCGAGTTCTCTGACCTTCATTTGGTGCTGAGGGCGACAACGCCGGGTAGGGCCTTGCCCTCGAGCAGTTCTAGAGAAGCGCCGCCGCCGGTCGAGACGTGCGAGCACTTGGCCTCGGCACCGTATTTGGCAGCAACGGTGGCAGTGTCACCACCACCGATAATGCCAATCTTGCCAGCAGCCACGGCTGCCGTAAAGGCATCCAGGGTGGCCTTGGTGCCGTTGGCGAACTTCTCAAACTCGAACACGCCAGGGGGGCCATTCCACAGGATGGTCTGGGCCGAGTTAATGGCCTCCTGGTATAGCTTGATCGACTCGGGGCCGCAGTCAAGACCCATCCAGCCGTTAGGGATACCCTCCTTGTCTGTGGCTGCGCCTGTGGTGGCGTCCTTGTCGAACTTGTCCGCCGTGATGTAATCAACGGGCAAGATGATCTTAACATCGTTCTTCTTGGCCTTTTCGATCAGCGCGCCTACGTTCTTGGAACCGGCCTCGTCGAAAAGAGAGTTACCAATGCTGACACCCTCGAGGGTCTTCTTGAACGTGAAAGCCATACCACCGCAGATGATAATGCTGTTAACCTTGTCTAGCAGGTTATCGATAAGCTGGATTTTATCAGAGACCTTGGCACCGCCAAGAATGGCAAGGAAGGGGCGCTTGGGCGATTCGAGAGCTTGCGCGAAGTAGTCCAGCTCCTTCTTCATGAGGAACCCGGCAGCCTTCTGCGGTAGATCAACACCGACCATGGAAGAATGAGCTCGGTGTGCGGTTCCGAAGGCATCGTCTGAAGCAGGAACCATTAGTCTCAATTTTCAATATAGCACGGCCGACCTAAGACAGGAACGGAAGCACGAGATATACTTACTGACGTAAACATCGCCAAGTGCGGTCAAACCCTTGCGGAACTCATCAACCTTGGCCTTGTCTGCCTTGACTTTCTTGCCCGCCTCGTCCTTTGAGGAGCCCTCTTCCTCAGCGTGGAACCGCAAGTTCTCCAGCAAGATAACCTGGCCGTTGTCTGCCTTACTCACGATGGCCTCTACCTCAGGACCAACAGAGTCTGGTGCGAACTCGACGGACTTGCCTAGTAGCTTCTCGAGCTCCGGGACAACGGGCTTGAGGCTGTACTTGGGGTTTACCTTGCCATCGGGACGGCCGAGGTGGGACATCAATATGACAGCCTTGGCGCCATTGTCGATGGCGTATTTGATAGTGGGGACGGCACCAGCAATACGTTGGTTGTTTGTAACATTCTTGTCAGCATCGAGCGGGACGTTGAAGTCGACCTTTTTTTAGAGAAGAGTGATATTAGTTTACGAAGAAGCAAAAGTGCGCCATATAATGGACTACCTGGGTATATTATATTATCTAGGGATCTCGAGCAAGCGTGGATTCTTGATCTAGGTTATATCGAATTTCTTCACTTACCCGAATGAGCACTCTCTTGCCCTTTAGGTCAACGTCCGTGATGGACAGCTTGCTCGATAGAGACATCTTGGAAGGTGATAAAAGACTTTTCAATTGATATTTTAGTCTCTGGGGAAGTTTTATGAAGATAAAAACAGAATAAATTACAAAAGAAGGTTGCGGTATTTCAAGGACGAACGATGATTTTTAGGATGTCCGTACGAAAAAAGCACGCAGAAAAGGTTACGGGTACGGGACTAGGAAATGCTAAAATAAATAAGCTTGATGGAGGGGTAGAGGGGTAACAGCAGTATAAAGTTTGGTGGGGTGAGGTCAACGAGCTTGACGGGTGACGTTCGTTGCTTCCCAGTCATTGTCAGGCGTGGTTTTTGCTAAGCCGCTAAGTCGACCATCCATCAATGTAACTTCACTAGTTAATATAGCGGGTCGATACTTTCGTGTTTCAGACAAGTTGGACAATAGAGCTCAGCTATAGGAGGCTTCCGTCCGGGGACTACCTACGTACCTTTCCGAACAACCGCAATTCTCCGTTGACTGCGGGAATCCATTATGTGAGTGATTCGATCACCGTGGCGCCATTCCGCTCATCCCAGCTTCAACCACATTATACAAATCCTTGTCATCTCTTCACGAAGGCAGGTTTTGTGATAATTATATCCAAGGGGGTAGTTTGACACAAGCAGACAGGTGATAACTACCCCTGAATTAACCAATGATACCTTCGAGATACTCAGGATATTCTTACTTGCTTGTATATTTCAGTATGAAACTTTCCATACGCAGTTGAACGATACGACCAAGTATCGTTGGTAGTAGGACTAGTAGCTTTTCTGACAGACGTAATGATAATACTTGATTTGTTTTTTTTTCTTTTGCATCTAGGTACAGAGTAATACCGAGTTGTCGATCCTAAATCACAAACAAGAAAGAATACGCCAGCCTGTATCCATCGACCATATGGATCCCCCCCCCCGTGAAGTCCCGTGTTCTTTTGACGCCGTGATGCCTGCCGACCGATTTGTCAAGAAAAGTAGCTACATAGTAAAGGAAGAGTCTAGTATGATATTACTAGAAAGGGTTATAGTTTACGAAAGGCGGATGTTCGGAGAGTATGGTGCGGTTTTCGGCTCAACTTCCTCGGACGCATTTGTGAGGGAGAGGTATGCTGTCCAAGCAATACCAATAGTAGAAACGAACGGCTATAAGTTGTCAGTAATGTAATGGAGAGCGGCATGTGAACAAGTTTGCCGCAACGGAAGAAACCTACCAGCTGGAACTGAACTGGCATCAACCTGAAGTTGATGATTTGCACCGCAGGCCACACCATGAAGTTCGCCTTCAAAGTCGGAATGTACATGTCCCTAAGCTTGTGAGCAACGGCCCTGCGGCCACCCCCTTCTGCCACGGTCATCACTGTGAAGAAACATCCGATGCCAAACGGCGCGAAAATTAGCTGGTCGAAAGCTACTCGCTTCATCGCTGGACCAAAAGCGCTTGTCTTCGTGATGGGAAACGCTCGCGAAAGGAAACTAAACCACTTATATTGTAGGGGAGCCATCCCAAAACCGTACGCCATGAATCTTGTCAGTCGCTCGAAGTCGAAAGGAGGAGGGAGGCCCTTCGACTCGGGGATCAGCTCTTGTTCGTTCCAAGGATTCTTGTGGTCTAGCTCGTGTATTTCGATTGCTACAGTATCATCCTTGGTGACGCCTCCAGGCTTCCGCAGCGCTCGTTCTCGGACGGACGTGATGGTCTGGGCTACGGTGTCGGCAATACCTCCCAGGACAGCGTTTGTTACCATCATTGTAAGGACTAGATGCATAGATAGCATTAGTTTCGTACGGTAGGGTATCGTGGTAGCGCTGTGCAGAGGTCAGGTATTACCTGGTCGTTCATCATAGTAGGCATTAAACCGCGACACCAAGCGCGCAACGATAGTCATTTCGATAAAGAAGATGACAGCATGAAGGAGAGGCTACACGAATAGAAAAGTGAAGTTAGTAAAGTCGCATCGAGAGCGGATCAAATGGATGGTGACGTCTTAGGATCTGCAAGAAAAAAAGTTGATGATATTGATGCGCACTGGACTCCAGATTGAGAAGCGCAGGGCTGATGGTTTTTCTTATTTTTATTTTTTTTTTAATGGTTAGGTTTGCATAAGATTTGTTAACATACAATGCGGTCAAATATAAATTTGCTGTTTACGGCGCGAGTGAAGCGACGCCGGGTGAGTTCCCAAGTCATTTTCTGAAAAGAGTGGAAGGGACCGAATTAAATAAATTTGAATCAAAATGGGAAAGGTCCTCGTCGGATCTGGGGCTTGAAAACTGGGCTTCACAACGAAGGCTCGTGCTGATTCTGTACTTTACTGTACGATCGATGACGACAGATTGATGATTTACGATAAGAGAGAAGCCGCCCCGTTTTAGAAGCCGTTACCGCCGAAGACCAATTTTCCAAAAAGGGTTCTAGGTTAACAATTCGAAACCGAGAGAACGAGAAACCGAGAGAATCGACGAATCTTTGGCTTAGGAATGGAATTGACAAGTGAAAGTCTGTATGTAAATGGTCCCGGTTGAACGGTTCCTAGATGATTGTGGTAGGTGGTGTTTATTAAATAAGATTCTTAAAGGAGAAGAATTCTTAATTCTTGGTTTGAAACTGCCAGATTCTCAAAGTTGGGGAACGAGGACGCACGGAAGGCGGAAGGCACTCTGCACTGCCTGATTATCAATTTCCAAGTAAAGTCAAGTGACTATACAGATCCGTAGAAATAATCCCGATCGGCAGTTCCCCTCCGCTCTTAATGCGTAACACTTTTAGGTAGCTTCGATCTTTTATTCCAGGAAAAGGAGAAATACAGATATTATGCGTATTGCAGAAAATAATGACATTTGCAAATCAAAAGAAGATGTCGGAAAATATCCAGATATAATCTACGTAAATACTTAGCACATATCTCAATAAACTTCCTGTGGCTGTCAGAACGTGAAGCTGTTACAGCCACGTAATATTTCCTATTGACCATTCGTCATCTTGTTGGAGAAGGGGCGCCTAAAGAAGCGCTACGCCTTAAATTCTAAGAAAATGTCAATGCTATTATTAGTCAATTCGAATAATAGGAGGTATTTACCTGTCTGTTAATTACAAAATATTTAATAGGCTGTATATCCGAAATGCCTAACAACCTTGGAGCCGGTATATTGAATGGTCGCATCGTCACAACGTCACGTCTTGCCATGAGAACTAATTCTAGATACCTAAGTGACTAAGTCATAGACAGTTTTGATGTTAATGCAATCAGGAATTTGCTTGTCTAGATTCTGCAGATGAGGCTCTTGCATTTATGTACGACTGGAGCATGTTTGCTCAACCCAAACAGAAATACGTTTCCCAGTAAGCTTGAACCTAAGTTTAACCCAAGCAAGGTCTAGGTGGTTTGACACCTGGGTCTGTCATACGTACCTTATCTCCGGCATCTAACCTTAATTAATGTAGAGAGTTATGACTTATTATAAGAAGAAAGCGTGATCTATCGAATATACGGTGCTTGTCTCTACAAGAGGAGCCATCAGTCATCATGCCTAGTCAGGACTACCTTATAAATATGAAATACTGAAATTCAAGAGAAGCTGCTAAGAATATTACCTAGGTAGATATAATTGAACAAATTTGTCAAGGGAAAGTTACTCACTGTGTCAATCTTCACATTGAAAAGCATGACTTGTTTAATTGTTACTTGCCTAAGTATAACTCTTGACAACATATGTATGACTCCAAAGAGATTGCTCCGGGCCCCCTAAACTAAAAGATAGTATAAAAATATTCCTTCGCATATATCTGAGTCACGTGTAACCCTATTTTGTGAACGGTGGTGGTGGTTTGTTTACTATATCATTATGGTCCTGGATTTGATGAAGAGCTCTTACAGTAGCATCACCAGAATTCGGGCGCACTTTCTTTTTCATACGTATCATTCTCTACTACCTAGACACTCAAAGGATATATGTAGGACTTCCCGGAACTTACAAGAAGTAACGACAACTAAAACATCTAATCAGTCAACTATCAAGATGGTTGGCAACAAGAAGCGACTGTACCTCGCTCTTTACCCCGTTGGAATGGCCTGTGGCCACACGGAACTAAAGTAAGTAACTCATTTTAATATCCTTTTCCGAGTAAACTCGAGCCGATGTCCCTAGATACCACTTGGCTTTCCTCATGAGCCCCAAGGTCGAAGACAACCCAAGAGCTCTCGCCGTACGCTTTCACGTCAAGAATCCTATGGGAACGGGTTGGCGATACGTGGAAGACGTGATAACAGATCCACGGTCGTCGACCCGCCTTCTCGTCCGCATCCTCATCGCCAAGATTACCGACGAAGGTGGACTTATCGAAGTCTTTCGAAACACTCCAATCTGCCGAGACGACCCGAAGTTTGACTGCCAATCGTGGGCCGTCGATGCTTTGTCACGATTATCGAATAATGGTACTATTGTTGGTACTTCTGAGCTGGACTGGGACAAGATTCGGGAGAAAGCTTTCAGCTACGCGGCAGGGAAAAACTCGGGTGGGAGGTTCAGCCGTGGACAAGACATGACGAAGCCCAAACCCACATGGGATATGCTCCAGGACAAGGAAATAATTCCCTGAGTGCCAATGTAACTAGCTAGCTAGGAGAGAGACGCGATATGAGAGACTTCAGATGTTCTAGATGCGTATATTAGTTGTATCGTCAATATCTTCTCCCAGGAAGGCCGCTATTCTTCCGAAGCGGGGCGCATTACGAAACCTATGCGATTGGTTTGACTTTGGAGGTAGCCTGAGATAGTATCATGAACGGGCATCAAAGCCTTTAACCTAGTTAACGTCTAGATTTCTCCCCACCACCCTTGTCGTGTAGTTTCCATCTTGAGTTCCTCGGGAAATGGATCGAGAAACTTAGGGACAACGTCTTGCCAGGCTGGAATCAGCAAGTAGCATGCAGAAGTGTAGTCCCAGTAAGAAGGGTACCACCCCGCTGTTTCCCAGTCGATGATCCCGACTACCTGGCTCCCGCGGACTAATATGTTAAAGGGGTTGAGATCAGCATGTGTAAACACAGGAGCCGGCCAAGGCCGATCTTGTCTAACCGCCATCTCCTTGAAGACCTTCCAGTCCTGCTCCTCGCGGTCAGTAAGGTCGTCAGGCATATCCTCTGGCTTGAGTCCGCCGCGAAGCCAGGAGTGGAAATCCTCGATCGTCTTGAACGGCCCGAACCTAGGACAGGAACGACTCATGCGAGGGTCACACAAGGAGCCTCCGACGCAACTCTCGACTCCCGTCCCGGGGGGTGGTTGGATCGCCCTCAGCTCCTGCAGCATGCGGCGTAGCTGTGCTAAGATACTCTCGCGGTCTGCTTCGGACAATTTCGCCCAGACGTTACCGAGAGCCACCCCTTCGATGCGGTCCATGACGATGTAAGCGCGGTTCCTGAAGACGAAGGAACAGTATACCCGCGGCACGGGGATGGAAGTGTTCTTTGCGACGAATTGCATAGTGGCGGCTTCAGTGAGATGGACGGTCCAACCCGTTTTCACTATGAGCCGCTTGGAGATGGGCTGTAGCCGGCCAGTGAATTTGTATTTGCTAAACCATCGCGCAGTTTTGAGGGAGAGTAGGATCGTGAGACGGCGGTAGAACGTATCGCTGACGGCCAAATGCTTGGTGCCATCGTGTTGGGATTTTATGCGATCAACGGGTGGCTCGAATGCGTTTGCCATTGCGATATGATTGAAAGTTCAGAGGATGCCGAATATGGTGTTGAGGTTTGGCTGAACTAGTGTGTAGATTTTATGTTGTGGTGCAGTGGTGCAGAGGTGAAGACAAGTACGTAGAAGGAGATTTTATGAAGTTGCATAATAATCCGGTATGAAGTTAAATCAATTTCTCTTGCATTTTTAAAAGGCATTTTATTCAATAAATAGAGTTGAATACTCATTACTTGCAATTGTGAGATTCTACAACTGATTAAGCTGGTTTCTCTAGAATTACCGATCCAATCTTGCAAGTCACCATACTGCCGCTGACACTTGCGCTTAGACCGGTGATGGAGTACGTCGTTGCCGAGTTGTAGTTCTCAGGAGTGGAGTTGCACCAGCTCGAATCAGTGCTGCCAGTACTTGTCTGCGTTCTCAATCAGTTTAATTGGCCATGACAGTGAATTCAGGGGTAGATTCAGAAGATATCCTCAAATTTAGACATCATTCTAACCCTAGAAATACAGTAAAAATGAATGAGGATCGAACGAAAGCGATGACTCACAATGACAACGTTGGAAAACGCAAGCTGTCCAAAGTCCCAAGCAACGTCGTACCTGAACATATGTCAGCTTTACATATTCGAGCGCCAACAGGGGTGATTAGATACGTACAGTTCGATGGCGAAAAGAGCCTGGTTGAAGGACTTGCTGCCTATTAAATGGTAACATTAGCCTTTCAATCCACAGAAAAAGCACGCCCAATAACCTAAGGAGCGTGACCTCAACTTACCTAATGCAAAACTATTCGTTACCGTCTCACCGGTCGATTCACGAGTAAGAGTTGACGTCCAAGTCGAGCCGCTGCTGTCCAGACTATTATCGAACGTGATCCTCTCGCTGGCGTACGTGTTGAAGCCGCTCCCCCACGGCAGGCTAGGGTTCGAGCAACACCACCCGGAACCGATCCACCACGTCCCGCTTCGTCCATCGAGCACGTTCTGGTACACGCCGCTGTTATCGGTGGGCTGGAGCCCCGGCCAGAGATAATACGTCGCGGCTCTCGGGAGGGCCGGAATCGTCATCTCCCCGGAGAAGGATGTGAACTTCTGCCCAGACGCCGGGTAGTACCGGAGGAAGTACCATGACACAGCCGACGCCTGTCCGGCGAAAGCCAAGGACAAGATAAGTAAGGCGGCCAACAGCATCTTGCAGATCGAAGAAAATGCTGTATCTTAGATGCAGCTGAGATTCAGAAAGATTTTCATGATCGACGAGACCGAGAACTTATATGGCTCGGATAAATGGCACGATTTATACACTTCATCGTAGCATCGGGCTACGGTCTAGATCTGTACTCTCATCGACACGCTTTCCCGATTAGATAATCATTTTGGCGGTTTGATATGAACAGCCCCTGCGAGTCGTAGTCGTATTCAGCGCGGCGTGCGATAAAACCGGACCGGTTATGGAAGGTGGTTTATTAATGAATCCTGTTATCGTAGCAGCAGAAAGATTGTCGGGGAAATCAAATAGTTATATCATCCCACCGGCTGGTATTTTTCCACGATTTAGCTTGATTTAAGCCCCATACCCTTGGCAAGATCTGGTCTCGTTGCAACCTTGATCTCAATGGCTCGGCTGGGGGCTTGGATTCTTAAGGCGATAATATTCACATGTTTTGATAGAAGATGCCGAGGAGAGTATGGAGGCTCATCGATAAGTAAACTCAGAGAGCAACGATACATCCCTTGATGGTGTATGCGTATGAACCCAAGTTGGATGAGATCAAACCGTATAGGAGTTATAAGAATGTCGTTGTTCTATAATCGAATCCGTTTACAATCTTCGTCTGACGAGTCATCGATAAAATGTTTCTTATTGGCAAGAGCCAGTGAAATATATTGAACCCGAAAGCATCGAGACAGATCTAATGTGCTTTTTTCATACTTTTCTGTTAAAATATAGACGCAGGTTATGAGTGTCATAATAGTTGTATTAGAAGGTTAGGTTTTTTACATGTGTGTAGGGGTTCATGAGTGGTTTAAGTAGTGGTAGATACAGGGCGTAGATTGTAGCCACCGGCGCTAAGCCACCTAGCATTAGTCACCGGTGTCCATCCACCTATTATTCCAGCATTTTCAATTTCCTCAATTGTGATATCATCGTCGTAATGACAATTTGAGCTATTTTTCAATTCTATTCTTGAGGCGAGATCGAGCAATTTAGTGATGATATTTCCACCGTAATGGGAACGCTTTTGTCCATATTCTCTTTGAACCCAGGTGCAAAAGGTAATCGTTGCAAAGCGAGTCGATAGGTCGGCCTCATAATGTATGAATTCTTCCGCAGTTTCTGCGATGAGCAACTTATCATCATCGTTATCTAGAGTAGTTCGGGCAACCGATCCTAACCAAGATCTCCACGCTGACGTTGAATCTTTCCCATCAAGGAATTCTTATTTTGGATCCGCGCCATGGGAAAGCAGTGAAGATGCCATTTCTTTAGATAAATATCCCAGCCGATCACTACCCCATGCCCACCTCACGATCCTCCCATTGATCAAGGGGAGGGCAGCAGCATGGTATAGCAGTAGGGAACACCCGTGAGGATGAGGCACCAAGTGTTACGGGTCTAGGACCCTAATGGTTAGACCAGGCAGATCAACAGCGAGTCCTTCTCTTAACGAGCTACGAGCCACATATTGGGCCGGCATTGCACATGCGAGTCGGCCCAAGTGATACGGAGAGAACCTCAGGGAACGTAAGAGATTGTCTAGCCTGGTCTGTGGATCCCATCGCGCAAAGTTATATGGGAGGTGCTGCACCCGCATAGCGTTCATAGTTATTTCCCTTCTTCTTCATCGATAAAAATAAATCATATTTTTATCCTCACAAGCATTAGCGCCTTTGCTAACTTGTGGGTTCCGTCTCACCAAGGAACGAACTTTTGGGGAGGAGAGTCGACTCTCCACGAAGTTGACTGCGCCAGCTTCTGCAGCAAGAGCTAACAGTACATGTAGTGTATCCTTCGTGTTGGAGTCGTTCGCCTTGGAAATTCTGGCGAGCATATCATCAGGGAGTACTTCAATCGATGATAGACTGTCGATGAATGGCTGAATAGCGTGGAATATGTTTCGATGGCAAGTTTGGCTCGCCATCGCTGCAAAGGAGTTGTCTCCACATACTTGGAAGGACCTCAGCGATAAGGGACGGATGATTGGAGAGTATATGATATAATAGAGCCCTCGCTAGCCCTTCTTGGGACTTCTGTTCGTGTGTACCCATATTCCAGAAGAAAAAGTGATATGCATAGCATGGCGTATGGCCAGCCCATTGAGAAAGTAGCCGTTTGGTTTCTCGATGTTGAAATAAGTATTTCATCAGCGTAGACTTTCCACTACCAGCTTTCCCGGAAATCCAACATATCCCAGAATCGCATAGAAGCCATTTTGGGAGGTCATCCCATGGAAAAGATCCTTCTGGGGGTTGAAACACGCAGCTGAAGGTTTTGCTATGAGCTTGGGAGATAGACTCTTTCCTATGGTCAATAGTTCTAAACCACCGCCGTTCGAGGATGAGCTGTTGACATGTACGGATGATGTGCTCTCGAGTAGACTCGGCAATAATCATTCTACTCCCAACCGATGCATCGTGGACGACTTTTAACCCCTTAAGGTCGTGAATGGTGGCAATATCCTGGTTTGATGCATGCTGAGCAGCTGCTCGATTGGAAAATACGATACCGGGACAAGCTGCGTGAGCTTTGTAGTAAAATGGGCCAACTCTCTGACCAGCTCTTCAAATTTCGCCTTGTCGCAGATAACCCAGCGGGCCTTCTTGGTGAAACTCGTTGTTTTATCAAGAATATTACTTCGCAATTTCATTGTCTCGAAATCTTCCACAAACTTGGCCATTCGATGGCCACTGATCACGTCTGTTCTGTTTGTCTTATGGTCGCGGCGCTGGTCCTTTCCCTCCTTTAAGCCATACCGGCTTCGTAGTTGGGCCTCGTTGCCCAACAGGAATCTTATACATCCCAGGATTCTAGCTACAGCACGCTGGGTGACCTCGTCATCTAATCTTGGGTCATAATCGGACTGGAGAAGTCTCACATGCTCGGCCCATTGCATGATTGCAACAATATGGCCCGCTCAATGTCGACTTTCGTGTCTAATATTTCATAATCTCGGCCGAATTCACGTGAGCTCATGAAATTGTCGAAGAGGTCGATAGTATATTTGAAAGCGCCAATCACTCCTGCGACGCCGATGATGCATAACAAGCCCGGCGATCTCGGCCATGCCGAATACAAAGTTTACAACCCCAACAGAGAAGTTACTCAGGAATACACAAGTAGCGTAAATCTTTATAAGTTCAAAAGTTCCGTTTGATTTTATGCATGTAGCAAGAATCCTGGAAGCTAGTTAGGCGACCATGAGGTCCGGCTGAAACTGTGGCATTGGCGGCGCTTAAGGCAGCCTGTCAGCTACTCTGGCACACACACACACAGCCACATTGTAGTCTACATTACCTACCTAGGTAGGTAGACAAGGTAGATCTATTGGTCCTCCTCTCTCCAGGGATAGGGAGGGCTGTCCTATCAATAATCCCATACAGCTGCACCAAGTCACCTAATATTGTGCGGCCGAAAAGGGGTTGATACTACAGTACCCTGCTCTCATTCTGTCAGCACTATCAGTTCAGTGAGCAAGCTTACACTCAAGTACGAGAGTCCAATGATGCAATTTCCCCTCAACTTGATCTGAGGTCAGTCGAGACCCTGAAAGGTATCATGGTCGTCTTCGTCTTATCAATATTGGCCTTCCCCTGCTTTAGCGAGGATGCTGACGACATCACTAAACTGAAAGTAATCTGTGGAGAGATGTGCCGACATGAGTGAGAATAATCAACAGCAGAATTCGAGAATATAATAGTGATATTTTACAATGTATAGAAAGGTTGCAAATGGCACGTATATTTTAGTGCTAGGTGCGTCAAAATAGTGGTAAACTGAAAACCACCATTTCTGTCTACTATCATCAACATTTTCCCAGCGTAATCCATATAGATATATAAATCAACCGGAACGCCCCCCTGCAGTCTGACAAACATTCACCTCTGTCAGACATTATCAGCACTCATACTTAGTTGCATCCGTGGCAAAGTCCTAGATCAAGGTCCTGTCGGCTTTAGGGGTTTTCCAGCGGTATCTGCTGAATCGTCGTTCGACTCAGGCTGGTTGACATAAAAGTCCGGACTGTTATTCTCCACGCTCATTTTCGCAGCATTATACCGTTTAAAGGCACTCTCAACAAGTAAACCAACTTCCTTTCTATTCCGTCCAATCACACCAACTGCAAGTAGCGCTTCTGTCTCCTCGATCCAGTCCTGTAACCTTCTGAATCCAACACGGTCCTTCTCAAGTCTCTGCGGTTGTCCAGAGCCCTTGATCAGAGCTAGGACACCGGCCAAGACCGTGTTGACGGCACCAAGAACAGTAATGAGCGTTTCGTAACGTCCGGAGGTAGGGCCGACGGCTGTCAGCGCCGCACCGATGACGATCTGGGCAAAATAGCAGAGGTAGAGGAAGGCGTTAAGCAAGGCGTGCTGAACACCTTTCTTATGCTGTATTGTAATCACAGATTTATAAATCCCAATCGCAGAACTGCGCCCCTCTTCGAGAGTACCGCTGTCAGTAGCCTCTCGGTGGTAGTTAATACCTAAAGCCTTTCTAAAGATGACGAGATTCTCGTCATTAGGTCCGCGGATGGCGAGCCCGGCTGGCGCCCCCCAGGAGAGATTCGTGACTGTCTTCACGGGTGCTGGGTCGACTGGCGTGGGATTTGTTGGTGTTGATTTCTGAGGTGAATTGGGTGCTTTAGATGGCTTAGGTGCTGAAGGTGCCGCTATTACGGGAACGGATGTTCTCGATCCAGGGGTGAGGAGAGGAGAGTGGACGTCTTTGGCATCAGACATTATGAAGACTTGACGAAAGCGTCTATTAGGAGTTAGATTTTGCTCGTATCGAAGCTTATAAACCGAGGTAGCGTAATATCTTGACACTACGGGTGTTCACTATCATGCCAAGGAGCCGCGAGTACCTTTTTATACGCGACAGTCTATGCCTAAAGGCCTGCTCGCCAGACATATCCCGGGCGTCTTACTAGGCCAAGAGGTCACGCTCTGTTACATTATGAATATCTGGTCATCTTCGGCTTTGGAATAGACATGGTCAATCTCACGAACTATTATCATCACATCGGTTATCAACGTTGCTAGATGCTGACATAATTGTAAGAAGCTCCTCGGGGTCAAAAACGGAATTGATGACGTTGATCCTTCCGCTATTTTCCCTCGTAAGGGACAGCATAGGCTCGATGACGAGAAAAAAAAAACTCATGAACAGGGGAAATCATCGATAACGTACCCATAACTCCACAAGTATAAGAACTAAGCGTAAGCAATTACCACATAGTTGCTTCGGAGCGAACGACGTTGGGAGGCGAGGAAAGAGTAATTCGGCATTCCAAATACGACGGTCATTATCAGGTGGTTGATTCCCTCCCTAGAATAGACGTCTTTCCTCACCATCTAGTCCTAGGTTACATGGATAAAGCAAGGTTGAAATGTCAACTGACTCTCCTATATGCTATTAGTATAGAATTTACATTTCAGATGACGTGTTGCGATAATACAAGTCGAATCTTCACCGTCTCCTTCTTTGTCTCAACTATTTTACTCATAGTGTCCTATAAGATGCTATGAGGTACATTAGTGCACATGATAGACTAACAATAATACTTGGCCACTTTTCAAGTTGTAGTTACTTTACATGGAATTCGCCTTAAGACTTATGAAGGGCATAATAACCAAACCATAGTTCTGCTCCGCGATCATTCAAGCTAACTATTATTATGTAATATTTCTGCATTATCATAGCTCATACGAACTTCTTTCCATAACTCGTATCCAGAAGTCGTCGATCATAAAGCTCGCGTAGCCTCTACAGCTCCACGGACACTCTGGGTTCACAATCTGGAAATCAAAATGTCTCAGAAGCTAAAGGAATGGCACGTATTAGTATTGTCAATGCTTAAAAAGGGGGTAACAGGGGCCCGAATATATACCTCGACAAATATCTTATTAAGCTCAAACCATGCGAGCGTCTTTCCTGGACACATCCATCGACCGTGTCCAAAAGCAAGGTCAACATTCTTCATGAGTTGAGCCTTCTTCATTTCATCGCATTCTAAGAACCGTGCCGGTCGAAACATATCCGCGTCCTCGCCGAAAACTTTCTTATTTCTTAGCATACACCAAAGGTTGAGGAATATCTCTGTGCCTTCGGGAACAAACTCCCCGCATATGTTGTCGCCACCTGCTGGGACCTTCTTAGGGAACCCGGTGAGAGCCGCAGGAACCATTCGGAGGCCTTCATAGATTACAGCCTATGTCCATTTAAACGTGAGCGAAGAGATAAAAAGATTGATCCTCTCGAGTCTCAGATACAAGCTTACCTGTAAGTATGGAAGTTTCCTCGCTTCGTCCTGAGTGATAGGACTTGAGATACGCCCATCGCGGATTCCGGCTGTAATCTCCCGCTGAAGATTTAGATAAACATTGGGCGCCGATAATAAGTATAGCAAGGTCCCTCGGATCACTGTCGACGAGGTCTCAACCCCAGCCGGGAGTTGAATAGCGAGCTCTAGTTCGCATTCTCGACGAGACAAGCCATGCTTCATCCATTCGTCCTGAGGTTGTATCAGCTACTGGTCTGTAATTCTGTTGGTGGGATGTGGAGGCACGCGCGACTTACCAACATAGCCATCTGCTGTCCACTCGATTCACTAGGGCCGTCACCGAACCGTCCCTCGACGATGCCCTTGATAATCCTAACACGATACCTCGGTCAGCTGATGAAGACGGCGGGTCGGACCCTCAACCACAGTTATTGCTTACTGTAGGAATTTCCCCATTCCTTTCTCATCTGTTGGTTTAGGACCGGCTAAGGTGAGGAAGAATTTTGAGGCGAAGAAATTACGGAGAAACGGTACCATCATGAAACATTGCAAGAAAGGGACGTATCTATCGGCAATGGAAATGAAGTCGAAATGGTCCGTCTCATTAGCCAGATCACCCCATGCCTCTCCACAGCCCACGAGGGTGACAATGTCAACCTGGAAGTATCTGATCAGGAGTCCGAAATCCACGATATTTTGGGCGCCCTTTTTTAGATACTTGGTCTTCAAGGTGTTCACCAGAATGGCTAAGAGTGAATCGATCTTCTTTTCAATGTTCACATTTCCCTTCCCAGCGTAACCACCCCCAATTATGGCTTTGCGCTTGTCATGTTTCGTTGTGTCCGGCTCAGATAAGACGCTGTGTCCATATGGATCAAACTGAATGCTGGAATACCAGCCGCCGCGGGTATATGTCGACCTAACGCCATTTATCTGCCATATAGTATCTGGATCGTATATAAGGAGCTCGTTGGGACCTATGCGCATAATCTTGCCATATTTCGGTTGTTCCTTTGCCAGTATGTGATGCATACGACCACTTGAAATGGCGAAGAAACCCCAGAGGTAAGAGAACTTTGCCTGAGTCGGCCCTGGGAACCGTCCAAGGCGTTGCCATGCTATCGCTGCTGAGATAACATACCAAACAACTGAAGCAAGAATAATAGTTGAGATGATAAGAAGAAAGTTGGAAGCAAAAAACGATGACTCAGGCTGTGGAGTCACTGTTTGAGCCCAGGTCGCAAACGTAAGGTTCCCCATGATAATTGATTCTGTAGAACGTAGATATTATGATACAGATACACAATGATCAATAATATATATTAATGCAAAACAGAGCATTAGTCTGGTATGTAGTCAAAAAGCTTCATGGGACCAATATTTGTCATTATGTATGCAGTTGAAACGAAATATAGTGTCCTGAATAGGAATTTCCATAGACGATCAAAGGGGCAACAAATGAATATAAAGGACCGCTAGGACCCAGGTGGACCTGGAAGGAGATCACTAGGTCAAAAGGTCCTCGCAGGACAATAGTCATGATGACAAATCTTGACCCCATTCCCACATTAGAGACCAAACTTCAAAGTTCTAGATAGTCAACATAGGTTTCTTGAGTGGAAAATGGAAAGCAAGTAATTATAGCGAGCATACCTGTCTACCTGGGTAGGAACTTTCGAACAAGTCATACTTGCTCTTTCGTGCCAGGTACCGTTTTACTACATACTGACTAACTAATCAGTCCACTGCTTCTCTCAAAATCTGTCTTCCAAGCTGTTGCGCTACGCTATACAAGCTTCAAGCAACAGCTGAGCCGCTACCTAAGCGTTCGAGCGCGCCGCCAGCCTTAGGGGGCTCACACCACCCAATACAAGTACTACTACTGAAAGCCCCGTTATCGTGCATTGTTATCCCTGGAGTGAGATGTAGACGGACATGTTCCATCGTCTATGGCGCCAATCATTAGCGTGACGCCATTGCGTTCCTTGTCTGTTTTGCTCGAGCGCAGTAATAGCCGGAAATGGTCGCCGTGTTTCGACGGTGTTATGCAGGAGGGAGATAGTTTTTCGTGCCGGAAGCGAACCGGGTCGTTTCCTTTGGATTCGCTGTGGGTGAGCTCCCCGAGGCGGAGGAACCCGTGCCATGCTGTCGTAAATGCTGCGTTCACTGCCAGTGTCTGATGGGTGCTCTCCTGTCGTGGCCCTTTTACTTACTAGGGCCCCTAAGGTCTCCTTGCAGATTGGAGGTTTCTTCTCGGCTCGTACTGGCTCGTGGGGGAATAGATATTTAGCGCCTTGTACCTACTAGGCGTTTTAGGTGCGCCCTCTCGAATACTTGTATGTCGTAATTAATGTCTACATGGGCTGAGTGTAGGGATGCCAGGTATTTTTCGATCGTGGCTCCTCGTAATCTGTCTTGTGACCGGCCGAATGCCCTGTCGAATACCCACCCTGTCAAGGTACTGCTTGTGGCTGGCCATGCATCGGCCTGGTGGCCTCGACACCACAACTCGTATGAGCGGACCGCTGTGCTGTATGATCTTCGTGTGAACGTCGTTAGCCCCGCCCAGAGGAGTCGGACGCAGTCTGGGTTTATTAATACGTTCGCTACGCGCCTAGTAAAATCTGACGGTGGTCTAGTGTTAAAGGCATTTGCCAGTTTGGACATATGTTAGCAATCGATTTCTATTCAAGACGGGAGAGTGCATCTGTTAAGCTGTTCTCGACTGAGGACACGCGCCGTGGAGCAAGGTTTATATCGAGCCTGGCGGACTGAACGAGCACTGGGCGGAGAGCGTCCATCGAGGCAGTGGCCTTTGTGTTCCCGTTTGCTAGGCCATGTTCGGCTGTTGTGTTGTCCGTGTGAACAATCACCGTGTCGTGTACCCACGTAGGGCCGAATAGTAGGAATGCTTCCTGTATTGTGATCAACTCCAGTGGGTTGATGTGAAGCAGCAGCTCGTCTGTCTCGAGCCGGCGAAGGAATGCTTGGGAGCGTGGTATAGGGAGGCTCGATCGCCAGTCTGATTGTGCTGTGTCGCCCCTATACCAGAAACCACCGAGTGCAGTTCTTAAAGAGTCATCAAAGCTCTTCTGAAGACTTTAGAATTAATCGTTGAGTAATCATATTACTATCAATATTTCAAATAGTTATCGCAGTGATAATTTTTGAAGCTAAAACATTGAAATCATGACCGCCTCCGACCAGACCGACTCTTCGCTCGCCGGTTCTTCAAGAACCATCCCATCAACTCAAGATCAAGGGCTGCAAGAGATCACAGCAGCGGGCACAGAAGCTAGACACGGCCCAACGACACGAGCAAGCTCAAAAGCTCCAGTCCCATCGACGTCGAACCCAAAGGGCCCGAAGAGGTCCAGAGTCAACACGGTCGGGGAGTCCCAGGAGGGCCCCACTCTGGAGGAACTCGACCTCCGAAAACGCAGAATTGAGCTCAAGGAGATCGAACTCAGGGAGAAACTCCACGAGGAAAATCAGCAAGCGTACGAAAAACTCGTCATACGCAACGCCTCCCAAGCAGCCCAAGGCTCTGGAGACGAAGAAATCAGTGAGTGCCCCGACATCGTCAGGCAAACTGCAGCACTGTACCCAGGCGTCGAGCCACGCTTCGTGATGCAGATATTCAACGGAAAATTCGACCCGGCGAACTTGCTAAAACTTCGAGCCGAAGCCCGGACAAGTTCAGATGAAAGCACGTCGGAATTACGGCCCAGCGACACTGGCGGCCTCAAAATCGTCCACATCACACCCAAGATCGCCCAGTACGGGAAAGATCTATACATTTTCAGCCAATGCTTCTGCAGATTCTTCGGGATCTACCACGCCCTCTTCCCAATGCACGTCGAGGTGGCGACAGCCATGATAGTGTTCCTCGGCCACATACAGAAACTAGCACAGCTACATACACTCGAGCCAGTCCTCAACTACGCCATGGGCCGGATGAGAATAGCCATCGGCCTCGCCCACAACGCAGCCGAGTGGTCAGACGAGAAGGCCGCCTGGTAACGCGAAATATTCCCAATCAACACGCTCAAGTATGACGAGTTTCTCGTAAGCTAGCTGATTTTCTGCGTGAAGTTTCTCCCTGAGTTCGATTTCCTTGAGCTCAATTCTGCGTTTTCGGAGGTCGAGTTCTTCCACAGTGGAACCCTCCTGGGACTCCTTGATCGTGTTGATCTTGGACCTCTTTGGGCCCTTTGGGTTCGATGTTGACGGGACTGGAGCTTTCGAGCTTGCTCGTGTCGTTGGGCCGTGTCTAGATTCTGTGCCCGCTGCTGTGATCTCTTGCAGCCCTTGATCTTGAGTTGATGGGATGGTTCTTGAAGAACCGGTGAGCGAAGAGTCGGTCTGGTCGGAGGCGGTTATGATTTCAACGTTTTAGTTTCAAAATTTATCATTGCGATAACTATTTGAAATATTGATAGTAATATGATTACTCACCGACTAATTCTAAAGTCTTTGGAAGAGCTTTGATGAGCGGCAACGTAGTTATCGAGCTGATTGTTGTTGTTGTTGTTGAAGTTGATGTTGTAGATGGGACGATTGGGAGTGGGCCCTTGTGGACCTGTAGACAATTTTAACAATTTTAATAGTTAGCCGCAAGACCTGTTTGTGTCGGCGCTGGTAGGGCTGTTATACCTAGTACCTAGCGGACGCTACCCCCGTGGCGGACGTTACCGGCATGCCAATCTGATTAAGAATCGCTCGGCCAGAACTGCTACAATCAGGTTTAGAGTGGTCGATCGACGTTACTTCCACTATAGTCATAACCGGACTGTAACCCAGCTGAGCAGTCCGCTTTCCTGTGACCTAGAATCTTGTTCCATGTATAAAAGTCCTCTGTGGTGATATTTGAAACTATAGTCGTTTTTCATAGCTTCTGCAAAGTTCTTGCGGTGAGACCCGACTTCGCTCTGCCTTGGGAGCGGCAGCGCTGAGGTAGGTGAGCTTATCGCCGAGACTGTAGCGCTACTAGAACCGGGTAAGTACCTAGCCCAGAACTGCGTCGTGCAATTATGGCTACCCGGAGACCCCAGCACAGGGTTTCAGGTGATCAGCTAGGCTAAGTCGTTTTCGTAACTAGGCTGGGTATCGTTGCAATTTGTTGCGCTACCGACCTAGCTAAGAGCGCTGAGCGTGTTTATGTCAGGGGCCAAGGGTAGCTTAGGTGTGGCTCAGGCGTGGCGGGTTATAGGTAGAAGCGTCCCTGCGAGGACCTACCAGCTAGGTATATAAGGGGGGGGGGGGTGTCGAGTGGGCATGAGGAGGGGAGCGTCGTCCCAACCTCAGACGGAGCTATCTACTCAATGCCATCAGAGTACGGCTCAGCTTCTCGCACAAACCATTCAAAGTCGGGGAATCCCTTGGGTCCTAGAAAGTGCTTTAGGAACCCTCCTAGGGGAGGCGCGCCTGGGAGCTTTCCCCTCGTCTCGTCGCAGTCCGCAAATGGCCGGGTGTACGATCGCCGCCACAGCGGCACGGCCGGCCCCTATCCGGGTGCTGGAAGCGCTCGTGGTATGGGACAAAATCCCCATGCCC
>MU388292.1:0-111891 GCA_022578535.1 Jackrogersella minutella
AATGGGTGGTAAAAATTTTGTGGCAAAAAAAGGTACAAAAAATACCTACCCACAAAGAAAACGCATTGTGGGTCTGAGTGGCCCCACTGAGATAAAGATAATGCTAAATCCCAAGCAAGCATCGATTATTTAAGTACTTGGCACATTAGCATAGGTGGCATTTACTAGTAAAATTAAGGACCTTGTATATATCCCTATGCAAGTAGGGAAACTTTGGTATAACGATACCTCCTTTTAACAAATTTAGACCTGTGTTTTTTCCGTATCGTTTGTACGGATCTGTACTTAGGTACCTAGGTACATAACGACAATAATGTATGATTACATAATGAAAGTTAGCGCGTCAAGGTCTCAAGGTTTTAAAAGTTCTGTCGCGTCTCCCAGCTTTAATTGATTTTTTAGACGCGACTTAGTACGAATCTATACTTACTACCTACTACTTACATGAACCCTTAAGAATATCTACATCCATTACACCAACGCTTTCAAGAATGGAATAGACCCGTAAGGTTTATCTTATTCTTTTCCGGTTCACATCCCGTATAATCATTTCTAGGTATCCCATCTAGCCAAGATGTCTTCCCGACCCGAATTGAAGGTATGATATTTAAAAGGAATCGACCTCACCTATTAGATACCCCCGGGCTGACACCATTATGATAACTAGGTCGATGACGAACACGGCTTCATCCGCTTCTTCAAGTCACTGCCTACAGTAGGCGATGAAACTGTACGCATATTCGACCGAGGCGATTGGTACACGGCTCACGGTGAAGATGCCAACTTCATTGCGAGAACGGTCTACAAGACCACCTCTGTAGTGCGACAGCTAGGAAGAAGTGATGCCAGTGGCCTACCTTCCGTTACTATGACTGTCACTGTTTTCCGACAATTCCTTAGAGAAGCCCTCTTCAAGCTCGGAAAGCGCGTCGAGATATATGCTAGTAGTGGTAGCCGAATGAATTGGAAGATTATCAAGCAAGCCTCCCCCGGAAACCTGCAAGATGTGGAGGAGGAATTAGGCGGCCAGTTTGACTCTGCACCCATGATACTAGCTGTCAAGATCTCAGCCAAAGCCTCCGAGGCTAGAAATGTTGGCGTCTGCTTCGCCGATGCTAGTGTTCGAGAACTCGGTGTTAGCGAGTTTCTTGACAACGATCTGTACTCTAACTTCGAAGCTCTCCTCATCCAGCTTGGCGTCAAGGAATGTCTTGTACAGGTTGACAAGGCCGAGAAGGACAAAGATCCCGAATTGGCCAAACTGAAACAGATCATTGAGAACTGTGGAGTCGCTATAGCTGAGAGACCAGCTGGCGATTTTGGAACCAAAGATATTGAGCAGGATCTCGCTCGCTTGCTCAAAGATGAGCGATCAGCTACCCTCCTCCCGCAGACGGATCTCAAGCTAGCTATGGGTTCTGCCGCAGCATTGATCAAGTACTTGAGCGTTCTCCAAGACCCATCTAATTTTGGTCAATATCAGCTATATCAACACGATCTGTCCCAATTTATGAAGCTCGATGCTGCTGCGCTGAAGGCCCTTAACCTAATGCCCGGTGTAAAGGATGGCTCAAAGACCATGAGCTTACTTGGGCTTCTTAATCATTGCAAAACCCCCGTTGGCAGCCGATTACTCTCACAATGGTTGAAGCAGCCACTCATGAGTAAAGCTGAGATCGAAAAGCGACAGCAGTTGGTCGAAGCTTTCGTTGAAGATACAGAACTACGCCAGACCATGCAAGAGGAACACCTGAAATCAGTGCCAGATCTCTATCGCTTAGCGAAACGATTCCAACGAAATAAAGCAAACCTAGAAGATGTTGTCAGAGCATACCAGGTAGTTATTCGATTGCCTGGATTTCTGGGAACCCTAGAGGGAGTGATGGATGAAAAGTACAAGGATCCATTAGATGAAGCATACACCAACAAATTAAAAGAGCTTTCAGATAGTCTCGGGAAGCTCGCGGACATGGTTGAGACAACTGTGGACCTCGACGCTCTTGACAACCACGAATTTATTATCAAGCCCGAGTTCGACGACAACCTTCGCATTGTACGGAGAAAACTCGACAAGCTTAGGTCGAACATGGATAGTGAGTTCAGAAAAGCGGCAGATGATCTGATGCAGGAGGAAAACAAGAAGATATTCCTCGAGAACCATAAAGTCCACGGTTGGTGTATGCGATTGACGAGAACAGAAGCCGGCTGTATTCGCAACAACTCTCAATACCAGGAGTGTTCGACGCAAAAGAACGGAGTCTACTTCACGACAAGGACATTACAATCCTACCGCCGGGAGTTCGATCAGCTATCCCAGACTTACGATAGAACGCAGAGCGGCTTGGTCAACGAAGTCGTAAGCGTCGCGGCCTCCTACTGCCCTGTACTAGAACAACTTGCCGGCGTCTTAGCGCACCTCGACGTCATCGTGTCCTTCGCACACTGCGCGGTCCACGCGCCTACTTCTTATGTGCGTCCTACCATCCACCCTCGAGGTGAAGGATCCACAATCTTGAAGGAGGCCCGTCACCCGTGCATGGAGATGCAGGATGACGTCCAGTTCATCACCAACGACGTCGAGTTGCGCCGTAACGAATCGTCCTTCCTGATCATCACAGGCCCCAACATGGGCGGCAAGTCCACATACATCCGACAGATCGGCGTCATCGCACTGATGGCGCAGATCGGATGCTTCGTCCCCTGCGCCGAGGCCGAGCTCACCATCTTCGACTCCATACTAGCGCGCGTCGGCGCCAGCGACTCCCAGCTCAAAGGCGTGTCGACGTTCATGGCCGAGATGCTGGAGACGGCCAACATCCTCAAGTCGGCCACGGCCGAGTCCCTCATCATCATCGACGAGCTCGGCCGCGGCACGTCGACATACGACGGCTTCGGCCTGGCCTGGGCCATCAGCGAGCACATCGTCAAGGAGATCGGCTGCTCGGCCATGTTCGCGACGCACTTCCACGAACTCACGGCGCTCGCGGACAGCTACCCACAGGTGCGGAACCTGCACGTCACCGCGCACATCTCGTCGTCGTCGTCGTCAGCCAAGGACGAAAGCGTGGACAAGCGCGAGGTCACGCTCCTCTACAAGGTCGAGCCCGGCATCTGCGACCAGTCCTTCGGCATCCACGTCGCGGAGCTGGTCCGCTTCCCCGACAAGGTCGTGCGCATGGCCAAGCGCAAGGCCGACGAGCTCGAGGACTTCACGGCCAAGCACGAGATGGGCACGCAGCGCTACAACAAGGAGGACGTCGAGGACGGCAGCGCTAGGCTCAAGGAGGTCCTGGTCAAATGGAAGGACGAGGTCAAGGGCGGGAAGATGTCCAAGGAGGAGATGGTGGGCAAATTGAGGGAGCTGGTCAAGGGCGATGCGAAGTTACTTGAGAATCCGTTTTTTACGGCTGTCAAGGCGTTGTGATGTAGCATTACGAACGTGGCTCTAGTACTCGGCAATGGCAACGGCCTTCGAGACTATGATGCGAGGCTCGATGGAGGGATGGAAAAGGCTTGTTACTATATAATCATGGCGGCTGGCTCGGGTAGGCGTCTGGGACTAAAGGTGGTAGCTTCTAGATTGGCTGCGATGCTATTTGCTGGCGTACTATCCGTAACGTATGGCTTTTATATTAAAGATACCTTCTAATGACTTGTCGCTCTATTTAAGTTTTTCTCGTCATGGGAACATGTGGAATTACAACATCGCTAGCTATCGAAATGCGATGCATAAAAGGGGTTGGAGCTCTACATTTTGAAGAACTTGAACTCCCCTGAACGAGATCGCACACTGGTATCACCTCAAGCTTCAACAAATAAGAAGCTTATTAGAATTTTCAACCCTTGAACGTCGCGGATGTAAGTTCACCGCAATCTATAGGAGCGTAGAAGAGAGGCTAGAAAGCAAGACTCATAGTATCATATCAAGTCGTATCCACGTATATACACTCATCAACATCGACTCAAACCCTCACTTTTTTCCCATGCAAAGTCATCATATCACCTCGTAGCTATAGACTAACCCAGAACCTTCTCGGCCATAGAAACTACACAAGAGTCAGTACTTACTCTCTTACGAAGGTCAAGAGTACTCACCGTTGGTCCCGGTGTTGTCGGGTTCGACATGCACGGACTTGACCTTGCCGTCCTTGATGACGAGGGCGTAGCGCTTGCCCCGGGTGCCGCCGAAGATGGCCGGCGCGTCGAAGCCTAGGTCCAGGGCCTTGGTGAAGTCACCGGCCGGGTCGGCTAGGAAGCGGATCTACGTGGACATTAGCACATATATATCCAGCCACCAAGGGAGAGGTTCCGGTAGGAGAAAAAAGTTAAAACTCACTCCGGATTCGTGCGTAGGGTCGAGCTGGTCGGCCCATGCCTTCATGCTGCTTTTTGTCAGCCTGGTCCTCAAACTCCCTTTATTTTTGTCGGACTATCTCATTCAAGCACCCTCTAACACGTTCAGAAAAGTCCTTCCACCCAACTATCTCAAACCCAACTCACACACACACATCCCATACCCCCTTCCACCCTCTCCCCCACAAAACAACAACAACGACAAAAAAGACTCACACAAAAGCATCATTAACACTAACCACAAACACCCGCCCCGCCTCCCTCAGCCCCGGGTGCTTGATGTAACTCGGCACATGCGTCTGGCTGCAGGCCCCGGAGAACGCCGCGGGCACGCCGACGACGACGCCGTCCGCGGCCGCGAACTCGGCGGCCAGGTTGACCTTGCTGCCGGGGGAGCCCTCCTGCAGCTCCAGGTCGGGCACCGCGTCGCCCACCTTGACGAAGGCCCGCGGCGTGCCGTGGAAGGCGCGCCGGCTTGTGATTGTGCTAGCGGCGGAGGATAGGGCGTTGGGGGCGCGGCGGAGGGCGCGGAAGGCCATCTTCGCTTCTTGTTTTTTTATTTGGGTGAGGTTGTGTGTGTGTGTGTATAGCGCGAAGACTGTGGTTTGGATATATATAAAAGATAGGAAGGGGAATTATGGTGGTGGGGAGGAACAAGGTGAGAAGGAGAAGGCCACGATGGAAGGTTTGAGCTTAGTTTCTTCCGGATAAGTATGAACTACAACCAGGTGCGGCGTTTAAAAAAAACAAACCTATGACGTTTCGTCACAACACCGTTTATCTACTCTTTCTTGCGCACGGTATGAAGATGCTGAGTAGGTATGGTTTACAAACTGGTCAGCCCTTATTTGCCTAAAGTTGCGGCTTCTAGCCGGGTTGATTCGCACTGTGCTATGAATATTATCCATATGTACCTAGGTATGTACTACCGTAGTCTACGGTTGAATGTTAGGATAGGGGTTATTAATATCTCTGGGGTCATACAGCTCCGATGACTAGGTATTTACGAATGTACCTGGGGAACATGGCCATATATTGGGATTACACTAATTCGGTGTTAGTGAGTCAAAATGAAAATAAAGCATAACCCTACCAAGTACCATTTGAGTCAAATAAGTTGCAAGGTTGATGGAGATGTTGCCTTTCGATCTATGGATATTTACTGGTTAGATCAGCCATGGATACGAGACTAGGTAGAATTAATAGAATGCATCTTTCATTGATGGGATCTAATCTGGCTATGAGGGTACCCGACTGTGCTAGCTACTTCATTCTTAAGTGTTGAGACTCCGAGGTTTGATGATGATGGAAGATGAGATTGGTGGAGGTGTCGACGGAATAGATCAAGATGGTCTTGTAGATGTGTGGATGATATGACGCAGTAGTATATCTATCTGCAAGAGAGAGAGAGGGTGTACTAGAACAGCGTACAAGATTTGGCAAGACAACACAAAGACATCACGCCAGAACTCCGACCATGATCGCCGTCTATCTATGCCGTTACAATACAATTTATTAACGGGAACTAACCCCACCAGCTCCAGGAGCACCGCCTTTCAAGTCAACGTTGAAAGTCCACCGGCCTATAAGGGGATTCATCGTTAGCTGAGATGCTTAGAGATATTTTAGTAATAAATCAACATACCATTAGCCAGGTTGTCTGCGGTATCTTCTAATAGGATGACCCGGCGACGGTTGCAATATGCTGTCTTGTCCATAATATCAACCTTGAGTTTGGTCTCGGACAGTTCTGAAATGGGCTTCTCGAACATTTCAGATAACGCCTCGACTGCAAGCTCCAGGTCTTTCTGGTTGTCCTCGAAAATCTCCGTGAGATTGTTTCGGGCTAGGTAGAACGCAAAGGCGTACGTCCACTTAAGTGTCTGCCGGCAAGTCTGCAGAGCCTGCGATGCTGAGGCCAGGTACTGAACCTCGATCCAAGACATGCCAGAAGCCGTCTGCAGCTGCACCATCTTCTTCTCCGTCTTCTGGTAGATGTCCTTGTCTAGACGCGCCGACTGCTCGTGGTTGGCATATCGGTTGTAATAATGGAGATATCGTTCCAGAGACACCCGGGATCTGGCCTGGGCATCTCGGGCCTCCGTTCCGCTCTTCTCCTCGAATCTGTTACAGTTGTACCAGCTTGTGCCGTGTTCTGACCAGAGACCCATGCACATCCAGCAGAACTCGTGCTTACATTTTCGGCAAGTCATGTGGTTGCAGCCGCCGTTCTTCTCGATCGTAGAGTTGCACTTGGGGCATTCTTTGGTGTTGGCAGAGATCCAATTCGCAGTTTCACTGTCGTCGGCGCACTTCTTCAACCACCTCTTAACTAGCTCGCAAGGAGCAGGTTGATGGTCGTTTAGGATGCAGCCAAAGCAGAACCTATTGCCGCAGGCGCAGGCGACAGTCGGCACCACCTTGTCCAGATCTTTCTTCTTGATAGCACACTCAACCGCATTCTCACAATCGGGAGCAGGGCACCACTTAAGCACATCTCTGTCCTCGACGTACGTACGGTTGAGTAGCTCTTGGTATCGATCGGCTAGGTTAGTAGTCACCAACAAATCTAGCGATCGGGCATCAATGATCCGGTTGCATCCCTCGGCAGGACACTGGATGCGGGCCGCCTCGCCCTCCTCACGAATCTTCTGTGTTAGGTATTGTCGGTAGCAGTCGACGCAGTACCGATGTCCGCATTTCATCGCAAAGCTCTTCAGCCCCTCCTCGTCCTCGCAACAGATATCACACATAAAACCAGGTATGACTTGTAGTTTAGGAGGACTAGACGAACTGAAACTAAGTCCTGCGGCCTCTAAAACCTTGGTTGGGTTGTCCATGTAATCTTCAATTAAACGTTCCTTGTTCCATCGGAAATAGCGCAACAAGATGGCAGCATCCTCCTTACTCATCTCCAGAATCATATTCACCTCGTTCACCATTTCTTCTTGTTGGTCCTGAATGTCGCGAGGTGTGTACACCTTATAACTGATGTCATACGACATCCCTTTTCTCTTATCGGATTTGTGTGAGGGAATACCGGGTATGTCGTCGGGGTCGTCGTCGAATACGTCGAAGTCTAATTTGTTTGGGGGATAGAGGTTAGGGAATCCATGATTACGACGAGTAGGAAATAGGTGCGGTCAAACGAGGGAGGGACTGAGGATGACGAAATAAATAAAAAAGCAAAATGAAAAGAATACGGACATACCTTCGGCTCCAGACAAATCATCGTTATCGCTATCATCTTGCATGATGTCGTCTCCACTAGAGACGGTCGAAACGAAATCCTCGTCGGAATCCATACCGGTGATGGGGGTGGGCGGTGCCGCGTCGTGTTCAGCAGCTGCTGAGGCGAGGACTCTCTTGTTGGGAAGGGCCTCGCCGGTGTCTGCAGCTATCTTCGCCTCAGCGGCTTTCCGCTTCCTCGTTGTGGGAGGAATCTTGTCGGTTGGAAATGTTGGCCCGGGGGATGCTCGCCGATGACGAGCCTCGGTGAATGGGAATGGGTGTCTTTAGATGCTCAGAGGCAACGGCGTGCGACGACCAAAATGGAGGCTGTTGTGACCTATTTAGGATCGACAGGCCAGGTTACGAATGAGGATGGCCCCGTGATAATCTATCTAGTTACCTAGGTAGATAGGGTGCATTTACGTTTGTGTACTATTCGGCGATTCGATCAAGCAGATTGCTGTCGAGTGACCCGGGTTCGGAGAGGGGGGCTTGTTTTGGGGGTTGTGGGCACGGGAGGAAAATGATGTGGTGTAGGTGCTCGGAGCGGGAAGGGGAACGCTACGTCGTCAGCAGCAACAAGAGGAGGGGTCAATTAGAAACTCGCGAAGACTTCAGAGAAAAGGAAGAGAATAAAAAGAGAGAGAATCGACGATAATCTCTACTACGGAATAGATTTAACAAAAGTCAAATCTTTCGTAGCGAAATGTAAAGTCTGGGGATGCTAGAACACATAAAGTCAAAAAGTGTTAGGAAGAGGCTGGACTGATTGTGGTGATGGCGATGATGTGATGTGATTTGGTGTTATAAGAATTAATTAGTGGGAAAGATGAGTCGGGATGTAATTGTCAGTTAGTGCTGTTAGTGTTAAGCGTTGGCACCGCACGTTTGGTCCGAACCTTGTTACTCTGCCAGTCTGCCCAGCTGCACTTGCAAGTTGCCTGGGGGCTAGGTAAAGTGGGCGAGCAAAGTGGGTTTCGGCGATCGAGGTCACACAGTTCCTGCCAACCATTACCAACCTACATGTAGGTACGTCGTAAAGTCTGGTATTTGACAGCTGTTGGCATGTACACTTATTCGTACATATATATGTAATCCAGGGAAACCACGGCAGACGCGGGTTACTGACGCAACTGACTGGCATTGCACTCATACAGTGGAGTTCATCGGTCATACTTCGGTAAATCTTTTATATAGGTATAACCCTGTACCTAATTCCTGAACTCTCATGATGTGGTGTCAACTTGGTATCAAATTGTGTAAAGGAGAATCTTCAAGGTTGGAATTATAGGTACTTAAAGCTGATATTTATACGATACATGTATAAGGTTTTCTTAAAGAACCAAAAATGTTTATTAAGAGAACCACTTTGGAACTGTGATCCTAAAGGCGATCGGGAAACGCCGAGATACATCTGTACCTAACGTACCTGGATACATGTAGGGCCCTACCTACAATTTACAACGTTGAAGGTCACTTGTCCCTCATTGTCACGAGTACCGCCTATTCAGGCAATAAATACCCTTATTCGTATCACTTCGAAAAGACATTCTCGGTTGTACGTACCCACCGGTATAAAAGTTCATGGAATCCAGTGAGACAACTAGTCACCATAATTAGGCAAGTTCAAAAAGATATTAGCAATCGGATATCGAGGTGCCGATATACGGTTCCATAATTGAGGTGTATGTATTGGTAATCAACGCCACCAAGTACCGCCACTACCCCTTTTATTTTTCTTCTTTTGCCCGGGCCGCCTACGAAAGACAATGCGTTACCTTATGCCCTTTTGGAATGAGCCTTGCCCTTAAAAAGTATCTGTAGAACGCCTTTCAGTCCGTTGCTACCCCTGAAAAACTCCAGCGCCATGCTGATGTAACCGCCATGCGTCTCCGACTCTTACTCAAATTGCTGTATAAGCTATGTGCTTAATAGCTACCGTGCAATCTGAATATTCTGGCCTATAGCCGACAAAGTGATAAAAAACAACCTGCTGCCTAAGCAAACAGGAACCGAGAGAGGTCCCACTTCTCGCCACTCTTCCTGCCTTTGCTCAGATCCATATTCTCCTCTCCGTCCACAACCTCATCGTTTTCGTTCTCGGGATCCATCAGATCCTCACTTCCAGTAGGCCGATTCAATGCCTCCACTTCATCCAAGTCCACGGGCGGTAGGGGTACAAATGCTGGGTCGATGGGCATCGAACCCAGACTAGGTCTTCCTAAGCTAGGATGCTTCGGGGGTCGAGGCGCCGCAAATGTGGGCGTAGGCGGCTGCTTGCTTCGACCCAAAGCCTGCACGCCAAGTCGCTGTAGAGGAGTCATGCGTGGTGTTCCCGGTGTCGTCTTGACCGTTGATGCGTACATCGACGAAGAGAAAGGGGTAGACGACGCAATGGAAGAAGCGGGCGTAAGAGCCAGGAGCGAATTGCCGCCGGACGAAGTTGACCTCTTCTGGTGCCGTGGCTGGTCCAGTCCATAGCTTGGTGCGTAGGAAAATCGTTCGACGATGTTGGGGGTGTTTGGCGTCTCATTGTGGTGTAGCAAGGCCGCAGCGTCGCTAGTGTCATCCTTAGTAATTTCGACATTCGCCGATGATTGTGTCTTCTCCTCCTCATAGACCATGACTTCCTTCTGACCCTTCAGCGATGGACCCCATCCACCAACATCCGGAAGATCATTCAAGGCTTCCTCGATCGAGTCATCCGACATTAGATAGCCCTTCCCTTTCTTAGCGCTTGCACTCTTCTTATTCGTCGGGAAGAATTTGCTCTTCTCTTTGCTAGCACCTAGCGCCGAACTAGCATCGTCGCATAGACGTGCCTTCTTAGGTGGTCGAGCGGGAGCATTGACCCCAGTGCTCTCCGCATTGCTCAAAATGTCAATTCCTAACCCGGTGGTCTGACGTCGTGATCCGGAGGATAGGTTGCTACCGTTGCCAAGCAGATTTGTTACTGGCTCGGTTCGACGTCGTAGAGTGCGCGATGAGCTTTCTGGTCGGGTAATATACACACGCGAGTTGGAAGAAGGACGAGTATCCTCAAGATAGGGTCTAGGCAACGGGAACACAATGGGTTGGTTGCCATTATCAGTCAAAGTAGCAAGACGGGCGGGGTCGACTGTAAAACAATTTGGCTCCATTTCGCCTAGAGGAATTCGGCGATGACCTTTGAAGTAAGAGTCAATGGGCTTCCCGGAAGGTACTCGAACTGTTTGAGACACATTGGGTGTTGCCCCCGATGCAGTTCGCTTACGTGGAGATGGCACGGCCCGAAGCACAATTGGTTTCTTCGTCATAGGATTTACGTCTCCAACAGCAATACCTCTTGCGACTTCTGGTTCGATGAAGGATCCGATGAAAGGAAGCTCATCCGCATTGAATCCGGGGCCGGGGTCGGAAAAATGAACGAGCTTGTTCGCCTTGGGGCAAAAGACCCATTGGTAAAGAAACGTCTGCTCAGCTTGCTGGAACAGGGCCAAATAACCAGCAGGGACACGGTATTTGCCGTCGAACTGCAACATACGGACAACTCGTTCGGGGGTCTTATGTTTTCGCATCATCCTATGAGCGGTCTTGAGCCCGAGGTTGTTAATACTGTCGAGATAATCACAGCCGCTCAGGATGGCCATCTGTCGAAACTGACTGTCCGTCCAGCCTGTCAAGGAAACCTCGCGACAAGCGCAGAAGTCGCGGCGGTTGATCTCGATACATTGGCCATGCTGATCGAGCTTGGTCAACAGTCGCTTGGCTCCAAACACCAGGAGGTCCGAGTCTTCGGAGAGGATACCGCTAATGTGGCCATGGTGTTCAAGGTAAACCAATTGGGGATCGGCTTCGTAGGGTGCCACCACGTAGGGCACGCCGGCTTTCTTCAGTTCTTCGATCAAGTCTCTTGCCATCTCGGGGGTAATATCGACTGCTTTCTGAAGTTCGGCGTGGGCCTGGGAAGGCTTACCAGCCTTTAGGAGCTCCAGACCTGCCTTCTTAGATTCTTCTCGGCGCTTTTCACGAGATGCCTCGGTCGTGGCCTTGCTGGGCAAGAAACCTCCATCGAAGACCAAGTAAGGAGTGATACCGAAATGCTTAAGCATACGGACACGATTCATGGCAAAGTCGACATATCTAATGCGATTGCGTGTAAGGGGCGGGTTATTTTACGACATGCAGCACCATAATTGAGACTTACTTGCGAGTCGGCTTGCCTTGGGCAAGTTCAATGGCACACGGCACGGCGCCTCGGTGTAACCAACCATAAGCGTCTACTCCAAACGTCTCACCATTATACTTCTTTAGCTCTGTCGGTCGTTGTATTGACTTCAATAACGGGAGTAGGCCTATGCGAATGAGTTTGGTGTTTCGAGGACCCACAGCTAGTGCGAATGGGTAGATGGTGGTAGGCGATGTAACTTACCTTGGATACCCATTTCGGAAGACGACGACGAATAGCAACGATAGAGGTAGGGAAGAGGCGATAAAGAGGTAACGAAGAGGTTCGTACCTAAGTACCCCAAAGCCTTGACCGGATTGGAAGATCTCTCAAAAGATCTATCGTACTCGCGCGTCCATCCAGTAAACGTTGGTACCTAGGTATCGCGATTCCCACCTAGTCTTATTTCCTACGCAGCTTCGTAGCCCAGTGAAAGGTAGCTATCAAGCCGACGATGTTAATAATGAGCCCGAAGGCTCGCTAGAAGATTGACTCGAAGCTTTATGGGAAATTAATTGTCAATTGAACGTTGTAGTTTAGGGGCATCCAGTATATAAGGAAGTAAACACGCCAAGAGCAATACGTAAACTACGCGGGCGACAGGTATCGGAAATTGAATTGCGAGAGGGTTAGGTAGTTGAAGAAATGGTTCCAAGGTTCAATGTCGTTTTTGAAGACGAGAGGAGGTTAACGAATTGCAAGGGGAACGAGTGAGGTTGAGAAGGTAAGAAGATTTAAAGGTTTAAAAACTCGACCGATGTATTTTATCATGTTCCAGGGAGTGGACGCGTTGACCGACGGTTGATTAGAAGTTTAGAAGTTCCCGTCCCTCGACCCTGCAGGTGGCAGCTGCCAGGTGGGTACGCTAGGTACCTGGTAGTGAGGAATCAATCGATAAGGATAACCGCGTCTTGGACCGGCACACCGCGACTTCCTTAGGCTTTATGTATTTGTTGCTGTGGGCACAGTATGGCAAACGAACATGCCCCGGCAACCTAAACCAAAAGATCGAAGAAACAATTACTAATCTGGCAGTCTGGCAGCTGTCTGGCTAGATTATACCGTGTGAAGTATACGAGATGAGTAGAGTTTTACTGTGTTTAGGTACAATTGATGTGGTCCAAAACCCCTGGCCCACTTTACAAATACATCATTCCTCAAGGTCAATGGATTTCTAGAAATATTCCATTCTTGTCCCACAATTATTTATTATCTACATCCCACCGACTCAAAATCTTGAAAATACATATACTACATCGTACACATATCTCTATCACCTTTAAAAATGCCAAAGACATTTGAGAAGACTCGCAAGGCCATTGCGAAGAAGAAGGGACCTCTCGATTCACTTCATCAATACTCGAGAGACTCGAAGCGATTACATCGAGCTCAAGTCAGAGATGAGAAGCTTGAAAAAATTGCAGCATCAAGGAAAAAATCCGATAAGCCTTACCGTACGTCAATCATCAATTGTGCCACCACACCTATTGGATTCATCTACAAAGTAGTTGACATGATTAATTGTGTGATTAGTTGAACGAGCCACATTCTTCCAAGAAGCTCTGAGACAAAATGGAGATTTTCAGCCTCTCGAGATTGACGTAATCCAAGAACTTATCAAGACGTAAGTCTCATCAATACATCACGTGTTGGGTGGTCCAGGCTGACTTTGCACTTAGTTTCGTGCATCAATATGATGAGGAGTTGAGCGATGTGAAGAAGACACGACGGCCTGGACGTCCTGCTAGTGTTAAGGAAGACCTACTAAAAGTCAAGATTGACAAGCTCCAAAAGGAGCATCAAAATGGGTTCCGTTAGTATTCTATATGACTCGTCGACAATTACTCATCCAGCTAATATTACGCCTTAGTAATTCCCGTGCTTGATACAGCGGAGAATGCTACACTTCTAGGTCGGTGGGAAGGATCCTGGTCCTACCTAACTACACTCAAATGGGTGAGGATATCTTCCGCCGGCCAAGTTCAACCCTCCAGCTTTCCCCCGAGAGGAGAACACTGAGAAAATACCTCAGGATCCACGTCCTGGAAAATCTCAGCCCGAGGGGGGGGGGGGGGAGTGTACAACGATTCTCTGTACCTTCGGTTGATGTTTCTATCTTCATCGTGGAGCAGACGGGGCCTTACGTACGGGCGAAGGAAGTTTCCGAGACCAGACAAGGAAATCCGGCCTGGTTTGACTTTTGATTCGCGAACTCGCGGTTACCTACAGCCGTGGCGCATATAAGCTGCAAACTCCGCAACCAGCCACATATGCCGGTATTCGTTCCCAGATTTCTTGTTGAAACGATAGGCACAGATTAGATAGCGCCGGCTTTCCTTGAACCCTGTGCGCTCGTGCCTATGGATAACGACGGTGACGCGGTGTTTTAAGGCGTCGGCAAGATCTTCGCAACCTCGAACCGGACCGCACTGGACCGCGCGCTAGGCAGATCATGCTCTCCGATGGTTCTCGGCGCGTTTGACACTGATTAGGTGCGAGTGTCACTACAGATACAAAATCGTGATCGCTTGTAACCCGAACGTATGATCGCCGAGGCTGTTTTTAGACGGTCCAGTTGCACGTGGGAGGGAAGCGGGTAGCCGAATGTTCAAGGATGCTTGTCACCATTAGCTGCACCCCGGACCCGAGACCATGAAAGATGCCGGAAAGCCTTACCAGGTCCCGAACCGCCGATCCCTCGAGCTGTCTTCATATATAAACCAGATCGTCCCGTCCGCAGTCAATGAACGTGTGACATTTCACAGCCTCCTTGTCTTCGACGGAGTCATCCCGACACGGCTACTTGCTCAGTGCATTGTCCTCTTTAATTCATGCTATCTAATACCGATACAATGACTCGTAGCACATCCATCAAGCTAAATTGCTATCGTCTTAGCTAGAAGTCCGAAGGCGATTGGTCCAAGTGGCTTATATAGTAATAACCGTGAATGAGTAGGCTCTTGTTTCGCTTCTTCAGATACCCGATTGGTTCGGTCAGAAACGCAGCAGGTATTCCTTCGAAATAAGTCATACATTAGAAGAATCACGGGAGAGGAAACCTGAAGGGTTTAAGCAATTTTCAAAGTTTGGGCTACCGCTGTCGTCATATAAATTGGAGCCTGGTGTGCTTCAATATGAAAGGAAGTCTGAACTACGACGATCTCTACCACATATGATAATTGTCACAGTGAACGAAGTTGCAAGTTACCGAGCTCTACGTCTTAACGTTACTCCAGTATGTAATTCCGGGCTCCTGAACCGAATTATATCACTTACACAAATCTAGAAATGTGTCAATATGTCACGCACTTAAGGGCCTGCTACGCCTGCGGCCGCGAAGAGACGGTCCTGATTTCAGAACAGTCATGCAAGACGGCAACGATGAGTGGTGTCTTCGGAAGCTGTGGGTCCGGGGTCGACAGCATAGCTAATAAGACGCCATATCAATGTTGGCAATGTAAGGAAGGGACCAAAATAGCACCACGGATATAAACTACACGGATCCATTGACAGCTCCAAAGTCTTACTTCGGATGTGAAGGCGATAAAAGTCGACAAGTTTCCAGCTCAAGGTTGAGATATGTATCTTGGCCTTTACCTCGAACGTCATGCCAAAGATATAGCAATATACTCGACGGATTATCTGCACTCTCGCTTTTGGCTAACCAGTCATTTACGAATAGGATAGTCACATAGTTTAGGTGTTCATTCTCAGGTTAAGGAGGTGGTTACATACATGTATGAAACCATTGTGCGCTTAATGGATTATATACATTAAACCAGAATAAGAAGTATCCATGCCCACCCTGCCGCCTTATGAGTACAATGCTAGTACGGATCCGTACGCATATACCCACTTAGCCCGCCCCCACCAAAAGCTCAACCTTGTTAAGTGGCCTGTGCGCAATCGAAAAAAATCTCTAATCGTTATCGCCATCACCAAATAATTTTTTTAGTGAAAGATTCTCAAGTTTCTCAAGTCTTAAAATTATTCAACATCAAAACTCTCCTCAACAATAACTTTATTCATATTCATACCAACAAGATGTTGTCTCTCCGAGCTGTAGCGCGCTCAGCGCCTCGCACCATCAGCCGTATCGGCGCCACCACAATCCGTCAATCTAGAGTAGCTAGGCCAAGCTGTCTGAAATCCGCATTGGCACCCCTCAGATCGTCGCAATTCGCATCTGCGTTCTCGACGACGCCGACGCAATTCAAGAAGGCTGAGGGTTCCGTAGACGCAGAGTTTGCCACCAAGCTCGAGAGCGAAATCCAGTTCGAGGACCAGATGAAGGAGGTCGAGGGTCCGTCCGCGAGCATCAAGGACTTCCTCGAGAACACCCCCTTCAAGCTCGAGGACATCCCCGGCAAGGAAGACGTAACCCTGACGCGGAAGTATGGAAATGAGACGTAAGTTGCGCGCCACAGGGGACTGAACCAGCCGCATACAAATACTAATATATCATTGCTATAGCATCACCGTCACCTTCTCCATCTCCGATCTGGCCACGGACTACCAGAACAGCGACATGTACAACAACGAGGAGGCGCTCGGAGACGAGGAGGAGGAGATCCCGGAGGCCAGATCCGCCACCGAGGAAGGGGTCGAGGAGGACGAGGACGACTCAGGGGAGTCCGAGCCGGTGCCGTTCCGACTGAACGTGGTGGTGGAGAAGCCGGGCAAGGGCGCGCTGAGCATCGAAGCGCTGGCGCAGGACGGCCAGGTGACCGTGGAGAACTTCTACTACTTCAAGGACCCCAAGCTGGCGCATGGCGCCTCGGCCGAGGCGGAGCACGGCGCCTCGAACGTCTTCCCCGGCCCGCCCTTCGGCAGCCTCGACGAGGACCTCCAGCTCATCATGGAGCGCTACCTCGAGGAGCGCGGCGTCACCCAGGCCCTCGCCGTCTTCGTCCCCGACTACATGGACCTCAAGGAGCAGCGCGAGTACCAGAACTGGCTGCAGAACGTGAAGAACTTCGTCGAGGGGTAAAATCAAAATTTCCGGCGCTAAGGGGGAGGAAGTGAGTGGGGAAAAAAAGAGGCAAGGATGACTGGGCCAGACGAAAGTATGAATTGAGGTTTCGACACGGTAGGAAAAGACGAATCAAACCTCCTTGATGTATTATGAGGAATTCGCTGTCCCTGTGTAACTTGTCCACACCCCACATGTATAATAAGAAAAAAATACCACTATTGCAACTTTACGAGATGATCTATTGTCTGAAGGTTTACTTTTGGTGCTTCTTTGTGCTTTTTGATGGATATGACTTGTGAATGAAAAGACTTGTTTACTATGGACTTGATGTCGCGGTGGTTAACTAGGTAGGTGCCTAGAAACAGGTTTAAGGAAGTTGGACTTTACATGAAGAGGCAGGAATTTATCTTTATATTTTAGTATTGTCGACGATTTTCGAGAGAATAATTACGGGCAAAAACTAGCGCCAGCTAACACCTTTGCTGAATCCTTCTCGTTAGAGACGATACTCAAGTAAAAATCAACCCCATAAGCGTAGGTACACAAGGTAATCATGAAAAAGGGGGGGGGATTAAGTCGTAGAGAGCGAATAAGTCTTTCTCGAGGGCATTGGTAACCACCCCTACTATTGAGAGCCGAGTCGTCATTCTTTGGATGTTTTCTCGCTATTCTGATTTAATTCTATCTAGAGACCACCACCATATGTGGGTTTAGCCCACTGCCATTCAGTCTAATCATCTAAGCTTCCTTCATCATCTTTTCCTGCACTATGTTGTTACAAAAGCTTAGAAATTTTGAACTAGTTTCGTATCCTGCCAACGGCTTTGGTTGCGGAGATGGAAAGATATTCACCGTCCATACTCTGTTGTGCTTAGGTCCCCTTTCCAAGGTGACCTTTGTATTTGTAGACCCGAGATACACTTCAAGACCATCAAGTCGGTCTGCCTTGAGCACCCAAAGACCTTGTTTTGGATTCGCCATAGCCGTTGTTTTTCCATCGGTGGTCACTATACGATTCCATTCCAAGGGGACACCGTTAGCACCTCGCCACCCGCTCTTGTTTATGTGGTGTTCGTCCTTTGCCAGCGGGATATTGGAGAACTTGATCGTGGGATCTACGGTCCGCTCGCAAAGAAGGATGGTAGGGTTGAACTCGAAATCGAACCCCAACCTAGCCACCTTGATCCTTGGATGTTTTAGGAACGTAAATTCGCCTACATTGTATGACTCATTTTTGCCCGGCTTGAACGTCAAAACCTGACGTCCAAGACCCCAGTATCCCTTGCCCAAGAGGACCTCTGGAAGTAAATCTTTGTGTATTTGGAAGCCATTCACCAGATCGGAGTCAGCAAAACGCTTCGCCTCCTCGCCTCCTCTGAACTGCCTTACGTATATGGGGACGATATTGGAGTGCAACTTCTGTATTTTCGGGTGGCTGTGGTAAAAGTCCTCGCCATTCACGGCCACCCTGGCGTATTGGTCGTCCGCTTCCAGCCTGCGGAGGAAGATGCCCAGCTTGTAGATCGCACCATCCTTATCCGGACGCTCCCAACAATGAATATCAGCCATATACGTATTCTGGACCCACGGCGTCAACTTCAGAGTGATAGAGATGCCCCTATTAGTCATAGAAAACGGGCTATTTCCGGAGCGCCTAATAAAACCCCTTACTGTTTGGCAATCTTTGAAGGCTGATGGGCTCAAGGCTAGCAATCCGTGGAACCCCTGGATGCCCTTCCAGGCGAAGATGGAGTAGTCGTCGTTGGTCTTGATAATCTCTTCTTGCAAGCGTAGGAATGCTTTCGTGCCCCCTTCGCCGTAGAGCATTGGCATGTTCACGTCGAACAGCCCAACTAGGCAGTATGCGAGGTCTTCATCCCTCGTAGTCTCACGCCCGGACGCCCACGCCATGCGTATTGCGATTGAATAATCTTCTGGCGTGGTATCCCCTCTTAATATAAGGGGATCGATATTTGTGATGCCAAATATAAAGTCCTCTAAAGAAGCTCTGTCCCCCAGGAACTCCCAGGATTTGTCGTAGAATTGCACCTCTCTTGGCGCTATGAGCTCCTGCAACGTCCAGCCTCTTGTGAACCAATCCTCCTTTTTATCTAGCTTGAGAGGTCCGGACGTTGGCTTTGAGGTATCTTTGAGATAAACGTAGCATGTGTAGGCGTTCTGATACCACCGATACATACTATTGATGGCTTCCTGGAGTTCGGAGCTGTCTGATCTATTGATGCAGCAAGTATCGATCCAGACATACTTCAGGTTATCGCACTTAGCTTGCTCGCAGCATCCGAGGAGTTTAAAATATCCTTTTTTCTTCTCTATGTGCGTGTGGTCGGCAGATTCAAGATCTGAAAAGAGCACCTCCTCTTCTCCATCTAACCATCGGTGGGAGAGTATACCATACTCTTCGCCGATTTTGCCATCCTTCTCCACCACGTATTTCTTTAGCCGTCTTGTATTGACGTCGAGGAGATGCATGCCTGATTCACCTATTGCTCAAAGGCATCCCAGCGAAGTCACTATAGTGAACATTGGAAAATCCTGGGAATTTCTAAGAGCGGAATAGTTGATGATGATGATGATGAGATTGTTTACGTCCAGGTGGATCTATGTAGAATTTGACTGAAACCTCGAAACCGGACCTTACTGGCCTCGCTGGAGGCCTTCTGTCCCCATGCTAGTCAAATTCGGGTAGGTTCTTCAGCAATCCTGCCGGGTGCGGAGACTGCTCCACCGCACTTATGCATTACACAGCCAACACGCATCTTCATCTATTGTGATGTTTCACTCAGATCGGTCGAACATAAATATGACAGTTACCAAAGTCGTACACTGATTTCCATCTTTGTGAGGCTTAAAATACTGACTAGCATACATCAGAAAGCAAGCACGCGGTCCGCGAGACTATCCACATTCCTTGCTACTAATCAATAACCCCCGTCCCGACCTTCCCTCAGTTTAGCACTCCTTACGACTGCTCGACGGTGATCTTGGCGGAACCGCTGCTCTGGTAGCCCTCGGTGGCGAGGATCTGGTAGTTGTGGGTGCCGAGCTTGAGGCCGGCGGACTCCCAGGCGTCGAAGTGGTTCTGCATGGTGACGGAGCCGCCGACGCGCTTCTGCTGGCGCACGCTCCAGAACTGGTAGAAGGTGCTGGTGCCGTCGATGGAGGGCTGGTTGACGCGCTGGGTGCGGTAGACGTCGTAGGTGCTGCCGTCGCTCTCGACGGAGCCCAGCTTCTGCGCGCCGCTGGACGGGTTGTACGTCCCGAACGACTCCACCACGTAGTACTCGATCAGCGGGTTCCGCGTCCACCCGTACACCGACAGGTAGCTGTTCACGCTGGCCCCGTTCCACGTCCCGTTGTACGTCACCACCCGCGACGCCCCCGGGTTCCACCCCTTGCCCGCCACAAAGTTGCCCACGTTCTGCCACGTCACGTCGTACGACCCCGCGTCGCCGTTGTTGTACGTCACCTGCCCGGCCCCGTCCGTCCAGAATGAGTAGAAGAAGCCGTTGTTGGTGCCCGTGCCGGCCGGCGTCGACCGCGTGATGAGGTCGAGCGGTGAGGCGATGGCCCCGGCCGCCGCCGTGAGAGCTACGAGGATGGTTGATCTGATCATGTTGTCAAACCGCGGGGGAGTTGATGAGCTGTTTAACTGAGAGGGGGGATCTGGTCTTTTAGGCTGTGGCAGTTGAAAGAAGGTTCCCAGGGGCCTTGGATCGCCGCAGCGGGATGACATGGCTTATATACCTAGCTTGGATTCTAAATTGGTCTGCAGCCATCGGTTTTGCCAATAGCCTCCTTCTGGAAAGGGGAATTCACCAGTCCGTTCCTGGTTCCCGAGAAGACGGGCTGAGTTCAAATTAGCATGTTTATGCCGATCATCGTGGGGAATGCATTTTGCCGATAGTCCCTAACTTGGAGAACCGGGATCTCGATATTGGCACGATGGCGCGCTGGCGATATTTTACCGGCGGTTAAATGCGGCCGAGCCCCTGACAACGCTCCTTGATGGCGGTTTCATGTTATGCTATTTAAGCGTCGCCACGTTCTAGGCGCTTGGTGAGACGCCTGAGGGGTTCTTGAGGCTGCTAATGTTAATATAATTCTACCTACACATAGCAGGATGCTTTTTACCGGCTGCCACTACGTAGAGTAGGCCATATTATGGTGGCAACGGTAGCGATGGCGACAGAACTGACGACGAAAGTATCAACGTTGAGCTAAGGGATAAGGGGAAGGTCAAGGTGAGTGAGTGCAAGTAAGGTGGAGCACAGGTTAATGCGAAATCCTGCGTGGAACGTTCGGAGTTGCGACTTTCACTTAGTACCATCCTTCTTCATCTCTTCTCTGTGCATGATCATACTAGCATCTGGAGACATTCTTGCCAAAGCAAAGAACTTCAATCTTCAATGAACGATGGATTCTTTGAGACGACACGATGAGACGCTGCGATGACGACCTCGCTAAATCAGCATGTGATGCTGAAAATGCGCATACACCGCGTCCTCGTTGTTTCCAGATTGTGCCAGGAGCATATAATCAATCCAATGACCGAGTAAGGTGCTGTTTCGTACTCTTCACCTCTAGCCTCGTATTTCTAGGGTGTACCTATGCGATTTCGTGGGCATTACGCCATGTAATTGATGTTGCTTCGATGGGCCGACAGCAAGTCATATCCAGCGCTAGAAGACAATATTTTCTCCTAACATAGTGTTAACCAATCTCTCCAGAACGTGTGATGGAAACTAGCTTCGGTTTTATGGCAAATTTACTTGCTGACCCGCATTGACAAAGAACCTGAGATGTGAAACCAACTAGATAGCCTAGAGTGGTATTCCTTCCTTGGCGACGCATACAAACCAACAACCATTCAACATGTGAAGATGACAACACCGCGAATAGTTGATCGTTCTGGTAGCATATAAATAGACGATATGGCAGAAAAAACCAAGAGAGTTCGACTGCTTGCATAGGAAGGAGACTGCTCCTAGGTAATGTAAAAAGGAGACAAGACAGAGCGATACAAAGCCAAGACTTGAACTTTGATGGTGATCTAGACGGTGATCTAAACACTAGATAGACGCCATGTTACCTTACGATCGCCTATCCTTCTCATCTTAAGATTAACTTAGGAACTTTGAAGAGCGTCCGTAAAATGACAAACTTAGGGCTCGGAGACATCCGCCACGGCGACGAACCGGAAGCGATAGCGGAGGGACGGGGTAAAAAGACGGAGAGCATAAAATCCCCGAAGCACACACCGCAAGACATCGTACTTAACGGTTCGACCCGCACTACAAACAACCGTCGCGAATCCGTTTGCGCGCGTGCTCGTCCAGGGGGGGTGTGGGAGACGGAGCGTGGGGCTGAAGAATGCAAGATAACTCAGCTGCTCAAAGACTCCTCCTTGCGGACGGGTACCCCCGCTCACCTCAAGATGGGGACCATATCGAGCGCATCTTTGAATATCGAACTTCTAACGGTCCCCTGAGTTGGTTCGATCATGGACAAGCCGGGTATCCCCTGCAAGTAGTACCATGGAGTTGATGCGCCTCGTGATCAGCGATACGGGATACGCGCGGCGGTGAGCAGTAATGTAGGCTGGTAGGCTGGTAGGTTAGGTACATGCGTACATACATAGTATGTACATCCCATACGAGCGCTTTCATTTTGGATTATTAAACCGGAATTGCTAAAGACATGGAGACGATTAGGTACCCATGTACGGCACATATGTCGTGCGACACGAAAATCCAGAGGTTCCATGTTGTCAAAACGTGCGGCGCATTCTTCTCGAAAGAATTTACTATGTAATATGCAAGAAGGAAGCTCAGCCCGAACCGGGGCCCCGGGGAACCTATCGTCAGAAGGAACCGGGGTGATGAAGAGTTCCCGGTTCGGTTTTCCCAAGCCCACGTGGATTTTGTCGAGCTAAAGCAGGCCTAGACAGAAAAGTAGGTGATAACCTTGGAAGTTACAACCAAATAACGAAACCCATGCTTGCTTACTTGGCTTGTCATGGATGGGACAAGATGGTGTAGAATAAAAATAAAAAATAAAAGCGGCTGAGGCCGAAACAGATTGGATACAGATCGTACTCGTTTAAGCAATAATGGATCTTAGAACCTGACCAAAAGAAAAGACACTTGCATACGGAATACTAGTATTAACAGCTTGGGCTATAATGATATCAATAACATTATGTTCTCATACTATAGCATATACGGATTCGCATGTCAGCGTCCTCGACGAATGGGATTCCAGCCGAGAAAGTCTCATAGCATTCGAACTGCAGCACAAATTCCCCCCACAAGCCGAGCATGCCGTCATACATCACATACTATAGTAAGAGAAGGAGGAAATAAGGGAAAGGGAAAGAAACAAAAAGCAAAATACCATATTTAGATAAAGTGATGTGCACAGTCCAATTTCTCATGAGCGCCCAAAGCGAGCATATCTTCCAAGGCAAACCCGGTAATAATTGGGTAGATATGGATCAAGGCAAACGGCGAACTGTTCTTTGGTACCCGTAAGCAGCGCCACCGCCGGGGATTGCGGTATTTGCGGTTCATTAAACGAGGCATAACGATGCCTAATAATGACTACGGTGCGCAAATACACTATGGAATGCATTATGGGATTAGCATGCGCGGCGTCTGGTCTGGAAACAGACTACCTACCCTATTTTATCGAGATTATACCGTAATTGGGTTAGGGGTCGGGTCAAGTAAGCCTACGGCGAGAATAGCTTCGGAAAGCCCTCAGGGTACTACTATTAGTACTATTACCTATCTTTTTTCTTTCATTTTTTTCTTTCATTACGCAGTAATCCACCTGCGCAAGGACGCGGTGATAATATATCTGTAGTATTTTTATGTATTTCGTTATGTCATCGGCAGTACGATGTAGGACAACCTATCAATCAAGATTTTCCTGTGCCGCCGAATAACATTCTTTTCTGCAGTAGTCGTCTAGGTCTTATCACATTGTTTTTTTTTCTCCTTTCGAGAGAGACCCAACGCCTAGCATGATGTACCTACCCGACATTCTTTTTTATCTGCGATCCTTCCACCCGATCCAGAGAACCAAACTAATGACTGCCGCTTCCTACCCAAGCCGGCGTGTTCTAGATCGGACGGAAGAGGGAAATCGGACGTAGGGGAGCAGTGACGTTCTCTCGGTTTTCCCAACTCAGGAAAGGCGGCTGAAACTCTGCGAATCCTTCGCGGTCTCGTGATTCTCATAGGGCTGTCAGAAAAGATACCGAAACAAATGTATACGTACACTCTCTTCTGTTAGTTTAGATAGATCGGGTTGATCGCCCGTCGCTCACGGTTCAGTTTTCTGACAGAAAAACGGACGGACTCCATGGGATTTGAAAGCCAGTGTCGCAAGTGGTTCAAAGCCTTGCAAAATGTCACCCACCATCAATTTCACCTACTACACACCAACTTCCAGTGCCTACTTGACACTAAAGCATAACATCATACCCACTGCACACTGACGAACATTAGGTTACCGGTAATTCAAGTTTTTTGAGCCTCCATTATCGCGATCTATAGAGGAAAAAAATGCTTCATTTGGTTTCTTGTTTTTTTCTGTCATTTATCTATTTTCCCCCCTTCTCATTCTTGCTTGCTTAACTACGCGGCACGGCCCGTGGAGAGCGGACAGACTACTACATAGATAGTAAGCGGCCGTGACTAGTTACATACATGATAGTGTAAATTCGCATATCGTACTTCTTAGCACGTATTTACGGTATTTGATCATTTTAATCTCTAATTTACATCCTGTACATACGTACTAGCTCTTGGAGAGATCACTCTTGGCGCCGAGAAAAGGGGTCTGTTCCGGAAATGGGACGGGATTCCCGCGGTTCGTTGCCCCTCAACGTTGGAAAGTTTGGTACCGCTGGGAATAGAAGAAAAGCAAGGTCCTGCCGCGCACGAGGCCACTAGATTGATGTGACATGTCACAATGAAAAAAGCAGGGTGCCTGATGGGAACGACCGGCCGTGTCGGACTTCGGATCCAGCAGCCGACAAGGTGACAACCAATGCCTAGCTGCCACGGAAATGAGAAGTGAGTAGATCATCGACAAGGAGCAGGGATCAAAGGCATTAGATAATTACATTATAGTGGTTGCAGCCTCGTCATTATTCAACCTATGATCCTATCAATCCACCTCGTCCAGCCATCATCGGCGCACAGCAGCCTCATCGAATCAACCGACAAGCTCACAAAGAGTTCCTGCTTCATCGAGTCCGCCTTGGCCGGCAGTATCAGGCACGTACCAAGGTTCCACGAACCGTGAGCCCTCCTAATCGCATCCGCCCTAGTGACGGGCACTCCCGGGATGTTCCACTCGACATCCGCGCCGAAGTGTCGCCATGTGTTGAACGCCAGCATTTCAGGCATCCGTGGGTCATAGTTCACCCCTAGTAAGCGTGGGTCGGGCACCTCGGATAGCATGGCGAGGCGCCGGCTCACGTATTCCTGGTCGACCGCATCTATCGATGCCTTCACCAGCGGCACGAGACGCGCGAGCTCGTCATCGTCGTCGCATGCCGCGTTTAGTTGCGCCATCGACACCTTCGTGACCGCCGGTAGGGCGGCGTTGCCAAAGTAGTTATCCGTGGCGCCCTGAAAGGCCCTCGTCCTCCAATTTACCGAGTTCCATAGCATCGCCACCCCTCTGGGGTGGACGCCCGGTAGGTACTTTTCGGCCGCCACGCGAGCCTTGGTGATGTGTGCGAAGGCGAGGGCGGCCAGGCTTGTGTAGGCGGACGGAGGTTCCGCTATGCCATTTCTAGACCGAATTAGCTCCCGGAGCTCTTGTAATCGCTCGTTGCTGAAAACGAAGATCTTGCCTATCTTCTCAATGTGTGCCATAGCCATTCCATTCTTCAGAAGTCGTGGCTGCGTCGGGCCGCTGAGGTCAGTTAGCATCGTGTATTCCGGGCATCCTATTAGCAGACCTCTGAACGTAGACTCGTCGTGGATGGTGAACGGGCCTTTGTGGCCTCGAATATGTGTCATAGGAAACGTCTGCTCAGAAGGCAAGTTAACTGGCGTGTTTCGAGTCTGTGCGGCAAAACATTCCAGGAAGACGCGTAGCGATCCGCCATCCACCAGCCCGTGGTGTAGGAATATGGAAAGTAGTAAACCGCCGGGCGGGAACTCCGCTTGAACCTTCGATACCGGTATCGGTTCAAGCATAGAGCTCACGCTCCCGGAGACGGCAAATCGTGGATGGACGAACGTGCCTGGTGGAAACCCGGCATCCTTCATGCAGGCGTACTCCTGCTGGCTCGTTTCGCTTGCGGGGAGCACCTGGAAGGGAATGTCCTGGTGTGGGGAACGACGGATCGATACGCTGCCGCTGTTACTACTAGCGTGAAGTCGTCCGGCGAAAACAGGTCTCTCCCTTGCCAGACGTTTGAGGGAAGACTCGATATGGTGAATGGCGCCTGGCCGCCGGTGGTTATCGCACGGGAAGCATAGTACGACGCATATGTAGACACGAGGTGCATTCTGGTTCCACACCGAGAGTGGTTCTTGCCAGCCAAGATGGTCCTCCTTATCCAGCATTGGCAATGGTCGACGCACTGCAGGAACAGGAAGCGAACGTGTGCGTCTCGTAGTGGCATTGGTGAGGGGCTTGATCGACCGATTTTGCAAGTTGCGACGCCGTTGCCTTGTAGTTATGTCTTCACCAATCGGTGACCGCCTTTTACGCATCGTGGGCAGGCAGGCAGACAGGCAAGACAGCTCTTTTTTTTTTCTTTGTGAGGGCGTAAGCGACCAGGTTTTGAGGCGCTAGCCTCTTGAAGATGAAGGGGGAAATATTTCGTATGGGTGGTACGTGCGGGCAAAGTAGGTATCTTTTTTTCTCTACGGGTGGTGCTAGAGGGGCGAGCAGCAGCAGCTAGGGACGTGTAAGACGACGTTCATGCACTCGTCGATGAACTCTCTCATCGCGATAGCGTAGCTATGGGAGGCCCGAGGCATGATATCTCTTACTGTGAACGAGCTGACGAAAATTGGGAGGGGCGATTAGCGAGAGGTAGAGCTAAAGTTGGCGAGAGATGAAGATCTCTGGACCCTTGTAAGTTGCTGAGATCAAATTGCAGGCCGGGTAGTAATAACCAGAGGAGCCCTGGTGAGAAAACCTGTAGGTCGTTTCCACTGTTTCCAAAGACGTCAATGTTGGGCGATTATTCCAGAACAGGCTGCCTGCAGATGCTACCCCTCGTCACTCCACGTTGACCGCGTATGATTACCGTCGACAATCCCCTGCTTAAGTGGGAGCCGATGGCGCTAAGGAGCCCATAAAAGCCGTCAGATATGATGTTGGCTTTTGGTGAGAGCCGCGGCGCTATCGCCTGCAGGGCTAGGTGAATTTCACCCCCATGTCTCTTCTCCTCTTGCCCCCTTGCCCCCTTCACCCAAGGGTTTGGCAAGGTCATCTGGTCTGGGCGCCGGACTAGATTTCCGTTTGCAGGCCGTAATGAAGCTCAGATACTAGGACCCCCGTAACGCCTTTCCGCGCGAACGGTTCCCACCCCTCCAAAACGTCGTCCAGGAATATACGTTGCCATTTATGGAAAAGGGTCCTAGTTAGCTCATTCATCTCATCGGTGCCGCTACTGTGTTTCAGCTCGGGGCCGACCAGGAGGTCCGAGTGTACTTGGTACCATGCGTGGAATTCATCACGACGCGTACTAGCTAATCCCGGCAGGTCGACCTTGGCCCGGAGCATTTTCACGGTGTAGTCACTGGCGGCGCTGCGCACGGGAGATCCGAAATCCAGGTAGACGGTATGTAAGCAAGGGAGCCCGAGCAGAGGTGCGAGCTTGCTACGGTACAGATAGGTGAAGCATATGCTAGGCAGGAGGATATTCCTTACGAAGGCCAGATTGTGCCAAGATTGACTGTATATTGCAGCTAAGGGAGGCGGCCAAACAATGACACGACAAGTTTTATCATCAAAGTGAGGGGATCGCCATTCAGGCGTGCAAGCCATCTCGGAAAGCACACTGACATCCAATATGAAGACGTCAATATCCGCCCTCACCCGGCCCCTCTTGGGACTGTCACGGGCCTTGAATAATAAGTATTGTCTGACAGCCTCGTAGCGTGATTCTCGGTTGACCTGAAAGACGGCCGCAGGGGACATCGGTAAGGGGAACTCATCAAGCTGTATGCTGAGATAAGGAGCACGAGAGACCAATGACCAGACACACGGCGGTCTTGATTCATAGACCATGTCAATGGCGTACCGCCATATCATGAGCCGAAGCTCGGGAGGGAGAGAAGAGAAGCGATCCATTGATTGGGTGGGGGAGGGGGAACTTTGTGTGATGAGTTGGCCTCGCTAAAAAGCCTGATCGACGATGAAATGCATTGGAGAAATATGTTCTATTGAAAATGTATTGTATATTGTATGCATAAAAAAGTATCTGTCATAAATGAGAAAACGCCAGTTTTGGAGATGGGTTGACTCCAACAACGATAGCAAAAGGAACAGCGGTTGAAATTCCTTGATGTAAAGACCGCAAAGTGTTAAAAAAGGGAACAAAAAATATAGGTAACTAATGGTTAATCGTCGGTTAGGTAGTAGTATGTACCTACCTAAGTAAGCATGGTGGGGGCGGGGAATATAACGATTAATACGTACATAATGATAGAATAATCAGAATAATTTGAAAAGTAGAGGTTAAAAGAATAAAAATAAAAAATTTCGAAATTTTCAAAAAACCCCGTCTCCTTATGTCCAAGGATCTACTGGATTGGAACTTACCCGTCTCTTCCGTTTTCTCTATCCCTGCTGGCTTCTAGACCGGTCCCGACCGGCTGTTCGCTAGGTGGTATGGTGAACCCTATTCGTTACACAACTTATGCAGAGTTTGCAGAGTTACATGTATACTTTCCTAAACGGGTAATTCTTTTTTTCTCTCTTGTCTCTTTTCGTCTGAGCCGCCTGGGGATAAGTATCTCGGTACCTAGCTGTATCATAGGATCTCACCGGTGTCATAGCAGTCATGGCAATGCTTCAACATTTTTGCCGTCATCCGTAGTTCGTAACTCGCGTGGGCTTAGGCTTGCATATACAGCCAGCCACATGTATGTATATGTGAGTAAAGTAGGTAAGTAATCATCAATGCCAATGTTTTATTTATATTTTAATATTGACCTTTCTTTCGGGCCGTTCCCCACTGAGGCTACCTATCCGTTTGGGCGGAAATCCAACTGGAGGGTTACGTTGTTTACTATGTATGTACGGTGGCTTCATCCCGGTATGCATATGCTACTACGTAGTCAGCCTAGTATGTATCATATCTTGGAGATGGGAGGCGGGACCCATCCTGTTGGGACGGCTGACAGTCCGGGGAACTAGGCGAGCACAACATGATCTGACCACCCCAGCACTGTTGGATTCGATATACCCGACGTACAGCATGCTAACCTGGCAGCCTGGGAGCCTTCGCGGACAAAGTAAAAGTCCGCGGCAAGTTCGTCTCACGTCACGCTGTATCCCTCGATTCTTGCTACCTTTGCTTACGTGAGGCCTGTAATCTTGCATATAATAACTCGGTAACCCAATCATAAGTTCTTGGCTCACAGGTTCTCTGGCTTGGGGGTTTCAGTCCGACGATATTTCAAACACGGTGTAAAAAGATAATACAATGTCGTGCAACATCGGACGATTCTCTACAGGCCGGGGAATAGCTCCCACTCCTTACAGCCTCATGAGAAATGCCAACTACACCGGTCTCCTGATCTGAAGAGAGAACTGAAACGCATAAGATGTCATAATATGTCAGCAAGGTAGTCGTTTATCCCCGCTTACCGTGCCACCGGGCTGGGACCGCGTTGATCCTCCATCAGACTACATTGCTGACTAATTTAAAGCCCGCTCAACGACCGGAAATTACACGACTATAAGAAGTTTTCATAGCCTAAGATGTGGACACTAAAAACAAGAGGCATTGCTCACAAAGTGCTATTATAAAAAGGCCTAGACTCCTGATAATAGCGGTGTGCTATTGGGACTGGTGAAGGGTGTAAGAATTCAAAGACTAGAATTGCAGTTTAAGTAACTGTAAGCGGGAATGTTCCGAGCCAACAAGCCTCATGCATCACGTCACAGATGTTAACTTATTATGGCTATTTCCAGCCCATGATCACTTTCATTTTTTTTTCTCTCCTTATTCCCCTTATCTAACATCAGGCATTTACAACACAGGTACCTAACTCAATGTCTCAAAATCGAAGCTTTCCTCGACATCTTTCTCTTGTAGTTCACCCACACGGATCGGTTCCGAGTTAGCATGCTCCCAAAGAGCTCATATATCGTCCTACTTTGACAGCCGAATTACCCTCGTGAGCCGCAGCTAAGTAGTACTTACCTAGCTAAACGGTATAGAGACAACAGATGGTATGGATATGGTACAGATTGCTATGTCATAACACCGAGCATCATGGTATCGACCAAGTCATAGGGTAAGAGCGACGTTATTATGCAAATAGATCTTGACCCAACTACTAAAGGTTACATTATATGCACATACAGGCGATGCCCTTTCATCAATTGCCTCAGGTGTCACGATGCGGACCATATGATATGGGATGTAACGACGTTATCGTACGAGGAACTCTAACACTAACTACCTAGGTACACTAGATCACGGTATACATACAGGAACTCTCTTCGTCAGTGGTGTCTCAGGTATATCCCCTCCTCGGGTGTGCATCTACAAGAGACTAGACCTCTGACATCAGGTACAATTTCTTAAGAAGTCCACGTTCCAACACGTCGACTCCCAGTCGAGCTCAATCACCAGCAATGTAAGCCCCTGAGTTAGCCGCTGAATTGGAAACTAGGCTGCGCCACCAACTGCCCATATCTTAGTAGCTGCTTGTTGATGATGGGCAGTTAGTTGCTAGCAAAGTCAAGTGAAGCGCCAACTGGAGTGAGCATGAGGGTATCGTTAGGAAGGATAACCAGCATATCCAGCCAACCATAATTTTATGATAGTCCTCGTTGCTTTACTTGAGCAGAATGAAGTGCTCTATCTAATGGCCACGCCCATGATATTCGTCGGGGAATGACCATCAGATTCAAGATCGGATCTATCGAAGCTGACAGATGCTCGTCATTGCTCCACGATGCGAGGCTCAGTAGATAAGATGCCTCCTTTCTCAGATTAGAGTCCAACATGTGAGGAACCATAGCCGATCTCTAGAAGTGAAATGCAATCTAAGACCTAACAGCCTTCCTGTTAGCAGAGTTCAATGTACAAAATGTGAACAGTGTATGAGGCGCGACACCAACGGAAGTCATACTTATAACTACACCCCTGTCTCGTCACAGGCAGCATCTTGCCGCTTACTTGATCCACGAAGGAGCAGTACAATTCACCAGCTAAAGCTTCTCCCTTGTCGCATACTCAGCATCGAGCTCGAGCTCGACTTTGTGTCATGCCTTCGCGGGAGTCTAGACGAATGCTGAAAAGGCATGTTAACTCCCTCATCCGTGACACGACAGAACCCTAAGTTGACTAGGATATCGGCACACCATGTGGGCACTAGTACGACTATGTCGACAATATCGCATGTGCGCATCAGGAACTCGTGTTCTAAGACGTCCGATCAGGAGAAGTCTGCGCCGCGATACAAGCTCAAATTTCAAGTCTCCTCTCTTCTGGTACCTCCAAGTGGGATCAATTACATCCATTATAACAAGCCTAGGCCATGTTGTAAGGAATACCACAATTGGTATTTTGCCAGCTGATAGAGGTTGAATTCTGTATGGAAGTATATCTGATAGGTGTAGGCTTGTGGGAGTCCTTATATGAGCTATTAATCCGCGTCAGCCCTCGTACATGCGTCATGATTTGGATTGGACGTACCTTAAGTTTGAAGCTGAAGCTAACAATGCTCTTTGCAGAGTGTCCACTCAGTTCAAGTGATTTGATGAAGTGATGGTGTCTCCTCGCTATGATATATGTGATCCCCGTAGAGCTTTGGTGGTATGCTACTGCAGAGAATATATCATTAGGATCTGGTGTAGTCAGGTGCACCTGGGGTGGCTGTCGTAGCCCTGGGTCATGTCATCGAACAGACCGATCGATTATCGAGTCGGTTTTGCGCTTCAGCTGTAGTATACTGTACAAGTTTTGTATCTGTACCCAGGTACCAAGCTGAAATGATTGGTTTGAAGTTGGGGAAAGCAAAGTCAATTAAATGTCTCGAGTTGGAGACCGAGCCTCTTGTGCTGGGGAGTTAGGTATAGGTATCAGTGTAGAAAGGCATCTAAATCATCTAAGTTTCTGATTATAACCTTCTCCGAGTGGCTTTTGTCTGTTGCTGTAAAATTGGAAGAATGCAATGTGAAGGCGCCGTTCTCTTCCTGTGCCCTGTTGACCTGGTTGCTGTTGTCCTTGATGGTTCGACTGAAGACAACAAACCGGAAACTGAAGTGAGTAGCGGCGATCGCTCGGTATTAACGCAATGTAATCAAAGCCGCTAAACAATGCTATATCTGCTCCAGTGAAGCTTCGCGGATTGTATTCGCTGTTCTGAGCTACATATTAGCTATTGAATGCAGGGACACACATCGTCATTTCTTGTACCTGTATGCGGCGACATCTCTCTGAAATGCCGCATGGTAAGACCAAGTGAAGAGATGAATGGCTCTGGCAGCGCACTTGATGGATGCTAATGATTGGTTCGGAATGTGTGTATTGAACGTGAACGATCGATAATTAATCATTAGATCTGTACCTTGAGGATCTTGGGAGGTTCCTATGTCGGCGACCCTAAGATATGAAGTTAATATGTGGAAATATAAAGGTATAGAGTGATAGATAACAGAGAAGGCAAGAGACAGATCAAGGAACGATGGTATGTTGAAAACAGAAGCAGCTGCTTCATCATCTAAGTCATATCCATTGGATGTTCTTTCGATTTCAGGGCTGTGATAGCTAGTGAAGTAACGAGCTAAGGTCCAGGTGTAGGGGAGACTTGAGGTAAGAAAGAAAACTAGGGAGCTCCTGATATCAAGTGCGACCGGAATAGGGTGTATCAACTAGGAAAACAGGTTCGGGGTGGAGGAGGTGCAACGGCGTGAGTGTTCTACAGGACTTTAAGAACTTACACATTTAGTGCTTCAGCACAGGTTCCAGAAATTATGTATCCCATCCATTACTGCAAGCCAGTCAGTAAAATATGCCTGGGGCTTCTTGTTTTTACATACCTGTTGATAACTTACGGAAAGGGTGGGATGTTGACGGCGAGACGCTTGCCGCCATCCTGTTATTAGAATGTTAGAAGTTAAGTCGGATAACCCTCGGTCGACGTCTTGAAGTAGAGATTGTGACCGTGGCGACCGTGAAAGGGGTTAGTGCGTTGGGTGATTGCCGTGTACGTTAGCCATGCTAAGTGTTATTTGAGGTCGAAAATATATGATTGACACGGTAAGGAAATTTGACAAATCCGTAGATTGACAAATGACGAATCAACAAATCGACAAATTTCTTGGGTGCTTGAGAAGGCTGAGATGTTGGACGGGAGGAGAACGTGTCAGTAAGATGAGTAGGCGATAGTGTTAATGGGCCCTTGAAGTCGCCGGCATACTACTTAAGTAGAACACCAGGCTTTAGTTAAGTGAAAGGATAATTAACATATGAAATATTGCCGTCTTTCATTCTCTATAGCAAGCTGTATGTTTCAAGATGGAATGTGGTAGCGGGTTAGGGCTGCGTTGTATGCTGGTGATGAAGTGAGGAATTAGGATAGGCCCAAAAAAAGATTGAAAAGATGGAAGAAAGATGGAAGAAAGATGGAATAGAGATGGAAGAGAGATGGAAGAGAAAATGGGAGAGAAGATGAGAGAGAAAGATGAAGGGGGAGAGGAAGGGGGAGAGGTGAAATACCTTTGTCTTCCAAGTTGTAATGGATAGTGTGAGTCCCATAACCCTGGGGGTTCGGCTAACTTTGGGTAAGAGCGTATTTGCTGAAACTGAAATATTAGTCACATCATTGCCTTGACTTGAGTGAAATAATATGGCGTGATTGTCATAATTGTCTCGGATACAACAAGAATATATCAGTCAAGTCCCAAATGACAAGTATACTACCATGTCGCTCCTGCCAAAATCGGCGTAAATAAGCGTGAAGTTAAACACGGATCCGCACTCGTGACTTCCATACTCGTGATTTTCGGCGCCGGGTTGTGCCTTCCTAGTCCGGAATCGGCCCCGCATTACTTAGGTATTGAGCAAGTACATCCTTAGGTATACTGTTGGTCTTTCCTCATGGTTCAAAATATGGGATATATGTGTTGGGATACGGGAATACATACCAACATTATTAGGAAATCTTCTGAAGTATGGCTCGAGGACTTAGCGTGCCTAGATGCTGAACGGCTGAAAGTACACGGATGTCTATTCTCTTAAGTCCTCTTTGTACATGCTTCAGCTACATGCCGTTATGCACCTAGTTATATAACCCAGAACTGATGCTCACTGATTTCAAATTTCTCAATACGGCGTATTGCTGGTCATAAGCAATGACTGCCTCCAGAGGTAAGAAAAGGCCTGCTATATTGTTAGTATTATTCTAAAATGTTGACTCGGTATCACAAGGCAGGTTCGTTAGAAATCTTGTCTAACTAAAGGTTCGACTTGCCAGGAATGGTATACATTAGGGTGTAGGCCCCTTGACCTGGAAAAGAGTTGCCTAGGAACCTTATAGGAAAAGGAAGTGTTACCTGTATAGATCTAATGTATCCCATGAATCTCCTCGACAGAAGGTAGCCTAGAGAGATAGAAAATAGGCAACGACACCCACAAAAGTCATCCCTTGTTGTCAGGTAGGATGTACACGTAAGGGTTACCTTGCTATTCAAAATTAGCACTATCGATGTACCAGTGTAATATCCTATCATGTGAACCATCAATATACAAGGTTCGTATGAGCTACTGCCGCAGAGGAGAGATCACTAAGGGCAGTTATGATCTTTGGTACCTGATACGTAGATACCTAAGTCTAGGGCCCCTGGCTCAACAACGGCGTTGTTGCCTTATTGTTAGGTTCACATCATGGCAGCTGACACCAGATCAGATGAGTTGTTTCACAGAATCTTGTTAAGTGAGCTGATCGACACAAGATTATTACGCAATACGTGTAATTGATTTATATTAGGCTTCGTTAGTGAATATTAACGAATACACCTTGGTAACATTCTGGAAGTTGCTAGAATATTTAGGTAATTTGATATATCCTGCTGTTAACTTAATTGTCATTAGAATTTAGGTAATTTCGGTGCTCGACATTCTAGTTTTTACTTACATCTGTGAACGATATAATGCTGAACAAGCTTGCTTCAAGGAACTGTCTTTGAAAATACATTGATACTTTTATACATGAGAACGCTTTGTATGATGAACCAGAAAGACTAGTGTATATTCCAGAGGACATCCCTGCCGAGCATAGAGAAGATGAAGCTCCCTTTGACTACCTAGATAGGAACATAACTGCAACGGTAGGTGAGATGCATACATTATGTGCCATTGACTATATACCTACATGTACTTAACTGATCTGGATATTAAGAACATTGATCCATTCAGGTTTTACTTGCTCTTTAAATGTAAAATATACTTATCTAGTTACCTATAGTCTACCTAGGTGATCACTTGATGAACGAATATGTCCTGTGTACCCAGATATTGGTCATTCTGGTATTACGTAATCACACACCATCAAGTTCAACAAGTCAACCCAACTCTCCGACCCCCAAAAATAGAGACCGCGCATCGTGTAACAACAAGACCAACCAAAAAAGCCTTGGCCACCAAAATTCAGACCATGCTAAGCTTCGTGTCTAATTACCATAGGGCGGACTTGAGAGGTGGAGGGGGGGACGGGAGAGAGGGTTGCATCGTTCGCGACATGACTACCTAATCGGGTAAGCGCGCTAGCCTCCTACTGGCCGACCCGACAGCCCGGATACGAACCAACGGGCCGTCGGGAGGTGGTGTGGGTTGCAATGCAAGAAATGAGGTTAAAAAAGTCGGCGCGGTAGCTGAGAGATCTTATTTGAGATAGCCTACTTGGGTGTTCGCTTGCGTTTTGTCAAATCTATGGGTTCGAACTTCGAAGTCGTTGACTAGGTAGGTACGCGAAACGTTTATATCTGAGATTTGGCAAAGAGGGTTTTTATTGCTTATCCAGATATTCTATTTACCTTAGACGGTCTTTGGTAATTCCTCCGACGTCCCCTGTTTTTCGTAGTACTTGATAGCATCTCGAAGTTTCGAATCAACTGTAATAGCGCAACGCAAGATAGATACCTTTACGATGCTTGCTCATTAATTCCCAAGGCACACAGGCAGAAGTGAAGAGAGCAAATGCAATGCATATCCCGTATAAATCCCAAGTAACTAGATATATGTACTTCGTAGTTCAGCTAAAATACATAGATAAATAAATAACTGCGATTTCGGAACTCCTTTTGCACACCTACGCTAGCGAGATTCACAACCATCCTACTGTGCAACGCGTCATCTCATAACGACGTTAATATGGAAAATAAACATCACAAATCAACCGTCACGAGAGATCATGAATATGAGGAGGGGAAGCACGGTATATATAAAGGGATCATGAGGAATAAATTGAACACAGTGGTTTACTAGACAAGGACATAACGGCAATCAATAAAAATAATTCAAGCTCGAGAGATCATCAGTTCTAGAACGCTGTTCCTTACATTTTAACCATTCTGTTTAACCACCACCGCCCCCACGGCCAGACCGTTCGACCAAGAAGATCGTCGAGGTATTCACTGACACATCCCCTGGATTAGATCCATAAATAGAATTACACATTGATCTTTCTACACTCTAATAGCCTATATAAAAAAAACAATCACCGGCAAATCGAACGGTACACAGAAATTCTCATCTGAATTATTTGACTGTATAGTGTGTGTGCGATGCCACAACGTGGCATCGTCTTGGCGTCTTTCGCTCTACTTTGCTTGGCTTGTCTTTCTCATCATCTCATGGGTATCAACCGTTGCGAGCCAGCCAGAATAAACAAAATAAAAAAATGTTACTTCGTCGCCAGACTTTCCACCTCCCCATGCATGCCAATTGTGTTTGTCGCGGCCGTTTCTCTTTGTAGAAATTAAAAACGATTACGCCCCAGGCGCGTATGTACGATGCACTTTTCTTCGGCCGCAGTTCCATCCCAATGCCCCTTGACCAATGCAATCCCAGAGGCCGTGATCCTGTACTCCAAAAAAAAAACCGGAACACCTGTGTCGCAAAATAGAAAAGAGTGGTCGTATGTACAAGGGGGAGATATTTGCCGCCCAAGGTCTCACGAAAAAAAGTGTCGAACATTGTAGGGATCGATGCTGCACCTCTGCTCTCAATGAATATAGGAACGGTCGCCGTATCGTAGATCTGGGATAGTACGCTGGGATCGCTTGTTTATAGCAAATACATCTCAAAGCGTCTTAGTAAGAGCCGTTTCCGTCATTTCATGTATTTCCTCGTAGTTGAGGATGATCTTCATCCACTGCACCTCTTCGGATGAGCAATACCGCCTCTCTATTGTGGCAACAAGACACCCTTCTCATCACGTGCCAGCATAACCTTAGACACGATCTTTTCTGTTAGGGTCGCACACCAGGGATCAACGTAACCGGTCCAGAGCATGGCAGCGCCGTAATTCAGGGGAATCCAGAATGGAAGAGAAATCATTAGACGCCATCCACTAGGGAACATGAGCGTTCCGTGAATCGTCTCGCCTTTATCATTGATGATGGGAGGCGGCACGCGTATTCCGTAGACCATCCAGCAGAGCACGCTGCGAAGAAGGGGGCCGTGAAGAAGGTACACAGCAAATGACTGCTTGCCGAACCAGAGAAAATATTTGTTCGACATTACATCCCGTAGAGCGGGGCTGAAATGAAGACCCAATGTGATCAATTCTAAACCAATTCCAGAGGCGAATCGGGGGTAATCGGGGTCCTTGGGAAGAATCTGTCTCAAAACCTTGAATTGGTAGTTGGACCAGGTTGCCCATTCTGGATGCCCTTCAGGAAATGAGGCAACATAGAGACCGAGGAACAGAAATAACGTTGCTAAAAATTGGGATACTCTTGGTCGACGAGAGAGCCATTCGGTAGCTGGGGGATGGTTCTGTAAATCGCACAGGAAAACGCCCCAGAAGAATTGCATTCCAAAGGCAGCTGATACAGAATTAGACAATGAATTTGGAAGTAGAGGGGGGAACTTACAATCGGATGCTATCCAGAAGTATGCATACATAAGCAAGCTCAAAATCATTCTGAATTGCGGCCTAATATAGGCCGTGGCAACAACGAATGTATACACCTGCATACTTCCTTTCAGAAGCGGTAATAATGTCCATTGATTGCCGTCATAAGAATTCTGGCCCCTCGTCCACGTTGAAATGATGTTCTGAACCAAGTGCTTCACCGACTGGTACGCATTCACCTGGCGATCGGGTGCGGTCTTACCGCACCACCAACAATCACTCTGCTTTGCGACTAGAAACATCCCCAAGTTTGCCATGATCCAAATAAGAAAGGTCGCAAAAGCGCAAGGTATGACCAATCGAGGGACGCGACGGAGAGCGGACTTGGCGATAGATGTGAAGGCAATATCCTGATTGTTCTGTCGGTACAGCTTGAGAGGCTTTAGGGCACAGACGTAGCCGGTGACGAACGCGAAGATGGTAACGCCAATTCGACCTTGGACGAGAATTCGAAGGAAAGGTAGCTGCATAGGTCGGGGCTGTGCGCCCTCGTGGGAGGCTGGGAGGAAGAGTTCGCCATCGAAAGCTCTAGCGATGTGAGTTAACACTACGAGAGTTGACGCAAAACCTCTAAGACCCTATATGTGGAAAACTTTGTTAGCTAGTGACTTTAGTACGACCGTTTAATGTTGAAGCTTGTTTTTCTCGTGTCATCCCGTCGCTAGTTGGAAATTCTGGTCCAAACTACGCTGTATGAACGCCACCCGAGCTTCCCCCCGTTTTCCGTATGTTGGCCAGTTGCTTTACCGAGAACGTCTTGAAACTCTGTTCAACCCCCCATAATCCGCCCCGTAAAACCACCTCTTGACTGTTGAAACCTTCGGATTTTCGTGTATAGCTTCATCCTCCGCAAATCATATCCCCACTGGTGATCGATGGATTTAAAAAAACACAGGATAGTATACTTACGTCAACCCATTTGACGTTTCCTTCTTTGCCAATAGCCATGGTGACGAGCTGCCGTTTTTGGATCGCAAGATCTAGTGTCGTGCAGACTTCGCTATGTCATTCCTGGATGAATGGGGTTTGGTTCGAGGTGGTAGGCTCGTACAATAAATCCAAGATGAAGGCAATGAAATACCTTATCAGGCAGAATCCGGTCAATATAAGTTTGTAGTACCTACTACGGTGTTGGCGTAGGTGGCGGCTGACGGCTTGACCGGTGGCTTAATAGCTTGAGCGAGTGGGTTTGGAATGTACCGGTTCGGGTCTTGGATATTGAACGCGCGCAGCACAAGAAATGCGGGACTAGGCCAGATGGGTATGCGAATCTGGGGTGATATTAAATGGTAACGGCGTGGCTACTAATTGGAGGCGTTCCAATGATAGGGTCGAAAGTAACCCGTTCTGCCCGTTCTAATAAGAACAATATTATGTTATGCGGACTTGATGCTATTCTCTCGCTCGCTCGCTAGTAACGCAATGCACGTAACACACGTACAGGCCACACACGTCACTCAAATTCCTTTTAGGGTTCAAAGGGTTGAGGGGATACAGGATACGGCCTTTGATTAATGAAAAAAAGGAAGAACGAAAAGAACAAGAAGGACAGGATTAGAGGTCAGTTCCTACACACACGATGGGTAGAAGCGCAATAAAGGGAAGAGTGAGAATTAAAAGAAGGAATAGAAGCGGGAGGATTTTTTTAAGAGGATGTAATAAGGGGGTTGACGATTGGAGGACTTGGCAAACAGGACCGATGTGATTGATTTGATGTTATGGATTGATGTATGGATCTACCCCCATGATGGGTCGGGTCAGGATTGTTCAGGATAGACAGGATGGACGGAGGCTTGGCGAAAATATCTGGAGCAGTACGTACCTACTGCATAGTACCTAGTACGTAGAATAGAAAGAGAAAGAAAAAAGAAAAAGCTAAGCGAAGGAGACGGAACGGGATTTGTTAACAGGGTCCACAACTGTAATTCAGCCTCTTTTCCTGTCAAGGTTGTCAAGGTTAGGAGATAAATGATTAATGCAGATTGCGTATTGAGTCTTTTTTTTAAATCTGACAATCTGACAATCTGACACGAACTACTACTAAAAAGACTTAAACAGCATCAATTGATCTTACATACAGCACTTGCCTACGCGTACAAAAATGACTCCTTGATACTCGTCACTGCCCATCTCTGCTACTTCGTTGGTAAATTAAGAATGCACCTAATGTCAAGTACAAAGTATGTAGGTACGTTACATGGATAATAGGTATCATAATTCTCATAACAGGGCCAATAGCAAGACAGGAACTCGAAAGCACCTTAACTAAACTGAATCTGGTAACATTTAAGCTAAATTAATCGTCATTATAGTGGAAATATTAACGCCGCAGATGCGCTATGATAGGCGCCTCTCCACCATTTCCACTCCGTGCCTATCCTTGCGATCAAGCTTCGGTTTTCCTTTTTTAAGTAGGTACATACTTTTAGTGCATGCAATAGGACCTAACAAGTCCCGTCTTAAGATTGGATAGGTTGTATATCGGCGCTATCTTTCCCCATCTATAGAGATTATGTAATTATCATGATCTGTATTTTCTTATACTCTTTGGTGTTGTAGGGTTTCATACGATAACTTCCATTCTATTCGACTTTTGTTTGCAACAGTATGAAATAAACGCTTAAGCGAGTTAGGATGAGTAGCACGAGACAACGGCTGTATCCTATTCCCCGGATAATCGGCATCGATTCAAAGTCTTGGTACTATTTGATTTGTCCAGCGCCTCCTTCCAAGAGACTTGGCAGTGTAACGAGTAGGGGCCATTGTAAAATGCTTGGCCTCTTGATTCTACACATGATTTTCCCAAGTACCCACCTAAAGTCTGAAAGTCCAAAAGTAAATTTTGCATCTATGGTGTCATTCGGTACCCTATCCACAGATGCAACCGGGAATCTGCGCCACATTTTCACATTTGCAGATGTTATCTTAGCACCATCATCATTTTTATTTACAATTTGACCCTTTCACGACCCGCACGCAACACTACACTGCCAGCTGCATATTGTATCAGCCGCCTCTTTCTCTCTCTCACGCCCCTCTCCTCCGCTTCCACTCTAAAGATTCCCACTGAAGTCCGAACAGATCGTGTTACGGCCAAGACTTCCCACATTCCATGTTTACTCTACAATTTGTTTCCAGCAATAGGACGCATCGCATCCGGTATCAGATTGCGATCCTATCTCCCAGCCAAGATGTGTTGGTTGGTTGGAGGCGTTTAAGAAGATCACGATTTTGTTTATACTACGCCTACTATGTATCGCTACCTGTTACCACCTGCGGCATCTGTTGTAGTCTGCTAATATGGTTGTGTGGCCAATCAGTTAAAACGTGTTGTTTTCTCCGGCAGGCTTCATCACTGATCGACATGGAGAATGACCTATGCTAAACTTGGATAGGCATGTCTATGCATATTATTATTTTACCTAACACACCTATTACACCGAGGCTGTTCTTATCCACTGAAGCTCTTATCTCCATAAAGATCTTCCCTAAACATCTGGGGACCGGATGTTTCAGTTTCTCTGTCCACCTCTCTTTTCTGGATGTTGAACGACATACTTGCATCATACTTTAGTACCGAGATGGAAGCTCAAATAAACCCCTTCACCGACCTTACCTACCGGCTTGGCGACGTCTGCCGATGTAACAATGCCGTTGAATACCGAGCTCACGGCGTTATCGTTGCAGTATTATCACTTCCACATGTGAAATGCAGATGCAGCATGCACAATGGCCAATGGCAAGTCGTACATCCGTAACAAGATAACTAAGCATAATGAAAGCATCTAACTTAAGGTTGTCAAATGGGAATGGATCTACCTACTCGGCTAATCTGACGCGAGTGCGCGCGCACGCGACAGCTGAATACTAAAAATGAGCCTTAAGCTGTTTTCAAGTTGGCGCAGACGCCGGGTATGTTTAGCTGTGGCGACACTGGCGAGCCACATTCCGTAAGCGGAACTGTCAAATTGTTAGCTCGATGAAAGGCTTACGCGGCTTTAATCTCCTTCCCCGTCAAAAAGCCCCCTATTTCTCAGTCAGCACTAAAAAAACCCGCCATCCAGCCTTATGTCGATAAACTCATGCTACGCGAACAATGACCCGCCGGCTCCGACTGTGCGGGAATCACCAATCTCCCCCACGTGAGAAATCTTGCCGAATCTTCGGGTGGTTGTAGGTACCTACTTGTACTGAAGTTGAGACACCTAGCTTTCGGATTGAACTGCCCCGGGAACTTGAGCTGTCCGACCCATTTGATCTTGATTCGTCCCATCTCAAAATTTTCTAAAAATGGGTGTTATCCCATCGCACGGCTTTCATCGATATTAGATGAAACAAAAATACCCAGCAGCAAAAATGTGTAGGTCGTTTCTGGTCGTTTCGGTCGCTATACGGATATGTAGTGTAGTAAAACATTGAAGAACGGCAAACCGGCACGGACAAGTCGGCATCGATTGATATTCAAGAGGCCACATTAAATAGATATAACACCTATTTAAGAGGCACCGCCAAGGCCAAGAAATATTAAAAAAACGCCCTGCGGTCCTTTTGCCTCACACAGCTTACACTATGTATGTACAGTATCCCTTGGCAGCACTATGGCTTGCACATGGTTGCGGCTCATATATTTTATTCTAATTTTAACTGGATGTCAACCATGAAAGCTGTATGTACATACTATGTGAAAGCCTCATTCTAGCAAGTTTCTAGAGCTGCTCTAAACATTCTCCCCCTACTTACCTGTACAGCCTGTAGTTGAGACTTGACCAGTGCGGTGATCTTGGAGATCATACGGCATCTACGCTGCTACGTAAGCGGGCGCGTTTCCGAAACTCGAAGATCACCCCCCGCCCGGCCCCAGCCCAAACCTGCGCGTTAATTGCCCTTGAAACAACAGCCAACGGGATCAATAAGGAATAAGCTATCCAGTATTATCGGCCGGTCGTCGTTCTAGCCGGTGATTACCATTTCACGAGTCGAGTCTAGAGCTGCACATTCCCAGGACAAAACTGGCCGAATCAGACCAACGGAATCTTACGATGAAGCCCATAATAGCTTCGACAACATTATCGGTCGTCAGCATAGGTACTCGAAAAGTCGGTTAACGCAGCCGAACAACCTTGCCTTGGAAAGACTTGGTCGCTAAATCGGGTTTCCGACCCTCCCCTTATTACCAAAGCCCTAATTATAAACAGTCAGGAATACGTAACATCGCTCCGCCAAGATGACGCGGCAGGTTCTGGATTTACGCTGAGAACGTCCAGAATCTGTTATATCTGACCCCCTGAGCGCCAGCAGCTGTAGCACAGGATTCATGGTTAATCGAATAGTTTCGCCCAGTGCGATTTAGTCGGTACAGGCATTGCGAACAACCTCGTTAGAATTCAACGAATCAGGGACCTGGCCCATTCAGGACAGTTTATTTCGCAGCTAGCGATTCTGTCGGTACGTAGGATCCTTTTGGCTTCGTGCAGCAGCATTGACATTTGGGACTCGAATAATTATTACAATCCGACTTTTTTCTGATGGCCTGTTGGCCCCCTTAGCCGCTTGAGACAAGCTTTGCTCGGCTTTGCTTGTTACGACCTGTGTTCTCGACACTTACATTCGTACCCCTGCCGGATATAAGCCGCTTTTCACATCAAGTTCGCTGTATATTCTAGAATTTCCAACGTTGTCGACTCATTGTGGTTCCATCATTCAGTCTCTCCAACCATATCAATGCACGTCGGTAGGTCGGTTGCATATGGTTGGGTAATCTTATACGATCTCCTTGGCTTACGATGTTGTGATACTAATTTGTCATGGTTACAACTACATGGATTTTACGACGTCGGGGACTGGTCCAGAATTGTCAATAAGTCCCTGTCCACAAGACGCACCTAGTCAGCCGCAACCTGTCAACTATCCTAATGCTCCCCATGCCAGGCCAAGCCGCCTTTAAAGGGGCATCATCATCATACTCGTGATATCTAACCTAAGCCCGTATCGTGGGAAATGCGGAGTGCCTGTGAACACGTGGGAGTTACATTTTCGATCTTATACATAATTTTACTCCACATGTGATAATATTATGCCTGCTCTCCGTGCCACAGTACTCCTTAGGTGTCATTAAACTTCTCGTCTAGTGCATGAGGTTTAAATCAATATTAACTGTTACAATTACGCTGGTCACATGAGAATAACGGCGTCCAATAGGCGTATGGATATCAGCTCAGCCGAGTCGCGAGGCGACAACCGAGCATCGCCAGGCCATCACTATTCGCTGCCTCGTTTATCATTCAGCGGACTTCCCTATTGATATATCTATTATAATTCAAGTCGGTTAAACAGACGTACAGTTTTGGCATAATACAAAGAATTTGCCCGTGCCATCTTTGATGTTCATTTCCACATCATCCGAAGTTAGTATCCCTTACCTTGTTGCAGAGACCACTACAGCTCACACGTGAGCATCCCTTTAGACATGAAGATCTATTATCTAGTCCTGTATCATTGTCACATTCCCCCCAGATGTTAACCCTGTAGCGTATCGTTCTAGCTCGGCCTCGTAAGGCAGAGAGATATTACATGAAGGTAATCGACATAACAAACCGTTAATTGCTCCAACTCGCCGTCACCGCCAAGTCATTCGCTTCTTCTTCCTTAGGCTGGTGAGTGTCATTGAAGATTTTTTTTTTTTTTGAATCCCTTGCTCGTATTCGCCTGCATCGCTTCCCTATCTTCTCATCTTATGATCATTCCGCGCGAAGAACCCCTGGGCATCTGCCGAACCCCAGGCGGAGAACGACGAGGAACAAGGGGGATAAAGAACGAGAAGAGAACATTCTGACGCTGGATAACACAAAGATCGTCGCTTTCAACTCTAAGATTTTCATAGTTCCCGCCAAGGCCTCTAGCGGTCACGCTGAGGCAATCCTTTCGGCGGGCGACGAGATAACAATACCATAGGGGCCAAGGTCCCTCCTCTTGGCTACCCACTAATATACTCCTTCGGGGGAAAATGGTAGCCAAGAAGCCGGTATCAATTAAACTTATTATGTAAGGCTCTAGAGGTGTGTCGGGACTCGGGTCTGCTAGGTAGATCCTTCACTGGATAAGACACAGTCGAGAAAGTTTGTAATGCCATGGCCAACTATGAGGCTTGATAATCACCAAAAGCTTGCTTTTCGCCCCCAAACTGCTCCTCACTTTGCTCCCTATTGTGGCTCGAATACCCCTTACCCAAAGTTACGGTCGTTCTCCAATTTGTGTTTCGGCCGCCAACGCCGACTTTTCGAATCAACAATGACATCTGAAACTAACTCGACAGATAACCGAGTATTTCGTATATGATTGCCGAAATGCCTTCTTGGCATATGCAGGATTTTTGATGACAGGCGTATCCACTCATAACCCTCTTGGCCTTCACGTATGGAACGTCGTATTTTGACCCTTCGACTTGTTGTTCGTATAGCCTATCGTGATCTAATCAATCGTAGTATTGTCAGAAGCGGTGTTTGACGCGGAATTTGAAGTTCCAAGGGGTTGTCGGGTGACGGCCGACAAAAGGGGGAACTTCAACGCATTGCCGATATATGGAAACATGTGTCCGACCCCAGAAGGATAGTAAAGCTTAGCACAATGAGATCTCATCAAAGAAAACGAGCATTAGCTGTAAGGCTAGATGAATAGATCTTCAGGTCCTGGGGATGTACCTCACGTGAAGTTATAGGTGCCAAGCTTCATAGTGCAGACTAACTAAGCTTCGATTCGAGCATCTTTCGAAATGCCGACATGATCATAATTCTAGCTCATATGCCGTCGGGTGTGACTAGCGAATCTTAGTATCATCGCCGTCATTCCGACTTATTTTTAAGATTGACACTTCGCTCAGTAAGGTCGCTTGGCCAGGAACGGAAGTCTTGTCTCTTTGTCCACTTCTCTTTGGGGTCGAAATACACTACAATGCAAATGCATCAATCAACGAGAAGCCGACTTCTCTTGGCCTCTGTTCCTTACAACACCTAACCCTGCAATCAATAGCTAGGTCTCCTCATACTCGCCATGGAACCCATGCGACGACTGCTTGGCATTTCTGTTATCGAATTTGAAGTTCAATGATCGCTTCAACAGACATAGTAGCATCTAGACAAAGACATGTTCCCCTCACGCCTGTGAGTCGGTTCGCAATCAAGTCTAGTGGTAGTCAGGTGGAAAATCATCCGATAAGTCCACGCCGGCGATGAACTCGACCGTGTCAACGTATACCGGCTACATGCGTGCGGCAGTTGTGTAATAGAGAGTCGACCAAGGATAGGCTCCCGAGCCTCGGTCTCTTCCGGGCAGAAGCCATCTATGACTTCAGGTTATTGCGACAAGTGGCCTCGAGACCATGCAGCCCGCCAAATCTGTCTTTGAGGTTGGCGATAAGACCGGTCGTCTTGTTCTCTCGGTTATGGTCAATGTGAAGGCGCTGAAGGCCTTGGTCGGACTTTTTGAGGAAGCTCCGATAGCAATGCTGGTGCCTATGAGCAACGTTCCAGCAATGCCTCTGGGTAACCGCTCGATGCTGCTCTGCAGGTCTATCGAGAGAGGCGGAGGAAGCTATGGTAGACGGATAGCTGGATCTATGTCGCGGAAACAGGAATGAGGCAGTGTTTACCCCTGAGCAGACAAATACTGCAAACCTGTAGTTTGCGTATGAAAATCGAGCGAGCCATGCAGACAGCATCTACTACCCTCTATCGTGATATATGTCATCCATATGATCTTGAGACTGGTCTTTAGCGTAGAAGTGGTTCTCATTGCCCTTTTCTGTGCTGTTGATAGGGGTAGCCTCCTGGACTACCACTTCCACAACCTTAGAACTTCTTGTGACTCAAGGTATGTTGTATACATGGGCTTTATTTCCCTGCGTCAGTTCAGGGGTCAAATTTTCATGATCAAATGCATATCTAAGGGGGGATTTTCTTTATCCGTTCATTCTCATCTCAGATTTATGTACGAGCTTCCCGTTCATCCCTCCTATTCACCGTATCTCTGGTACTAGATTTAAACATCCACCCAAATTTCTATCAGCATTGTACTACCATTGAGAAATTATGAGAGTTATTTAATTATAATTCCGTAGTCCAGCTTATTTATATGGTTGGTATGTACAAGTGTGATGTTTCGAGATGCAAAGTGAAGCTGGAAACACTGATCAGTCAGTACATTCCTCTCTCTCGGCAATCCCAACCATCACCCGAAGCGTACCTGCAGCTACGGAAACAACGGCCAAACCCGGCGTAGCCGGCGACCGACGCGTCGAAACTTGTCCGGATCAAGGCGGTTGCGGGCGCTCACTTTATCCAGCTTGTCGTCCTTGGTCGGGTTGACCACCTCCCGCACCGTGCGGTGATGCGGGGCTCGGCACAGCAAAGCAGCCAGCCGGTAAAACGCCCAGCGCGACGTGTATTTCGCCACCATGTACGCGTACACGGGAACGTGGCGAGCGGTAAACCGGGGCAGTGCGCGGACGGGAGAGCCGTCGTACGCGGCGCGGCTCAGCGCGAAGAATACGTCCGCCGTCTCGCTGAGTCTCTCTACCCGTGTGCCGGCCACTCGAAGCTCTCGGAGCTCTTCGCGCAGACGGTCTCGATACCATGATGGCGGGGATTGGCGTCGTAGGTTTAACAGCCTATGCCACCGACGTAGAATTTGTTGGCTTATTGTGCATTGCATGATTGCTTTGCTTTTTTAGGTGGTTGGGTAGCGATCAATCGGTTGGTTGGTCAAGAAAAGTTGCCATGTTTGGATCCTTCGAGACCGGACTAATCAGAGCTCTGGGAATGTAAAAGTGAAAACACTAACATGCACCGTACTGCAGGCAGCCTAGGACCGAGAGAGTTTGTTTGCTTTATTTTGAACCGTAGCCTTATCTCCTGAAACCCAAAATAAACAGCGATTCGTTGACGCTGGTACCCGATTTAATATCCGAGCCGCCATGCAGAACCACCAGTTGACAGGATCATGATTAAGTCTCCGGCCCGGGGTGTATTAACAGATGACATTCATGACGCGCGATTCCAGTGCTTATTTCAATTCCAATTGATGCAGATACCGTACGCCTCGGTAGTACCTACCAATGCCATTTTCATTTGCTAATTGCTTCTTTCTCATGAGAGGGTACGTACTTGGGTATTTGAAAGTACACCTGAGATCATCACATATCATGTCACATCCAACAGCGTCCTACTCTCAGTAATAATTATCCTCAGAGTAAGTCGATAGGCGACGCCTTGTCAGAAGCTGTGTGACGCGGCGGCCTTCAAGCTCATGAGATGTTGCTACCCTGTGATATGCCACCACGATTGGACACTCGAAGACTTCCCATACTGGACCTATTCGAGTCGAATCCTGGTCAGGCTGTTTTTGTTAGCGACTTGGATGAACAGGATGAATCGAAACTCGGGTTTTGGTTCGTCTATACTATAGACAACTGATCGGTTAAATTGTTGATGATGCCCATTCGCGATGTGGCAATTGCTGGTCCTTGCCTCAGAAAAGCCCACAGAGACGTTGATGGTATCTGGCGACCGAACTCCTGGCGGAACTCAGTCGCACTGAAGAGTACTCCATTCAATATATCCAAGGTAATATGACCAGCGGCCACCGACTCTATCGCGAGCAAAACACTTTGATCGTGCCATGGATGCGTAGAGGAGATGCTATGGCCTTTGCAGAGCACAAGTAATGCTATACTTGCAGAATCCTTCGTCAACAGCGTTGGGATGATAGTTGAGTTTGCACGACATTCATGGGATGTGCAAGGCTTATGCCCCTCGACCCGTATCATAGTGGTGGCCAGCGTCGTTCAGAACGGTTCCGTCTCCAAACTTCAAAGGTGGTCTTATCTGCCAGCATGATTTTCAACTAGGACTCGAACTCGTGTCCCTGAGCATCTCAAACGACAAGTCCACCGGCAACAGTGGCAACAACCCGAGCAATCGTCTCTTACATGACGGGACTTTGACTGCGGCAGAGACGCTAAGGTGTGTCAATACCTTGTCTTGATGGATATCCACAAAAGAGAGAAATATGAGAGTTTGTAACATGAATAATTATAACTTATGCATTGCGCTTCGTTTCATCGAAGCTTAGGCCGGACTCATTATTGTACACACCAATACCGCATGGAATTCAGGTATCATCTTCCGATTCGACGTAACTTTTCATAGACTGCCCTTCACTTTACCCTCAGCTTCATCGGCCGCACCCTTTGCTTTGCCTTTCAATTCTTCAGCTCCGCCTTTGACCTGACCACGGATCTCCTCGGCCGAGCCTTTAATCTTGCCCGCGTCTACCTCGCCCTTAACTTTCGACGCCATGTTTGCTGTTTCGAGGTGCTCGTTAGCTGATGGTTCACATTATAGACAGCGCGATTAGTTCAATTGGATCTACTTACCACCGGCATTGATACCGTCAACTAGCTTGTCCGAGACTTTGCGATCGACAGTTTTTAATGTGTCCTTGGCAGTCTCTGTGACGGACTTATGCGTCGCGATGCTTGTGCTGAAATGTCGTGGGACCGGAATCACGGCTACTCGGGAGGTGAGAGCTAGACGGCGGGAGGCGACTTCTGTGAGGAACGACATGGTTGTGCTTTGAGGATTAATATATGTGATTTTGTAATAGTCTGTGTACGTTGGTTTGTCTGGTAATAATCGAATTTATTCTGTAGAGACGAAGCGGAATAGTGGCAGTGGTGAAGTTCTGAAATTTTGAAGATGAGGAGTAAAGTTATAGATGTGGAGGATTGGAGGATTATAAGATAATTACGAATAAAAGGTAGAAGGAAATGGTGATGATGATGGCTCGTGATGTCATAATTGTCATAATTATGTCTGACCTTGGAGTATGTACCACCTTTACCACCTGAACGAAGTACTCTATGTATCCAAACAAACTTCCGAAAGGAGCAATAGCGCGGGGTCGAACTGTCGTCTAGAAGTGCCCCACTACCCTGGTCCAAATTCAATGGAAAGTGACGTCATGGAACACTCTTTTCAGCTGTCCATTCCATTATTATCCAATCAAATGTGTGCAACTAAGAGGGTCGTGATCTCCCCTGCTGCCGTTGATCAGGGATGACGCCATGATGCATTTGAGGCTCTCCTGGATAACATGTTCCTTAAGTACTTATCATACCTAGCTATTATAACGCAAACATAATTCATAATTCAAGTTACAAAATCCGAAAAGAACTAAACATTAGAAGGAGATACCAAGACTGCTAGGTATCTAGGTATATTCACGAAGAGACAATACCCAAGTACTTAACTAGTTAGTCTGGTTTATTTTGTACTCAAAGAAACTCCATGCCCATGGCGAACGTTAATGTTAGAATGTTCACATAGTTCAACCGTTGTACTAATACATAAGATTTGAAGCCTTTAACCAAATAAAGTTTGAACCTTGGATGATTAATAGTTTAAACATCTTTAACGGTTAAACCTTTTTCAAAATTTTGGATAAATATAGTCAGGAGCTGTGGGAGTGTATTATGTAATTGAACGTTTTAGGTCAATTTTACCAGGTAAGTAATGGTCTTTGACTGTTACTTTTGAACTTAAGAAATACAACATCTATTATTTCCTGAATAGAACCCAATCATTATCGTAAATGTTCATTACATTTCATATATAGAAGACATTCATCCCTTTTGATTTTAAATAGTCAATAGAAGCGAATTAAAATGCTTACAAGTTAACATAAAGATTATCCGAAAGAATTATTTGGCTTATAATCTTAAGGAAACATAAAGACTTCCTAGGTCTTTGAAATGACCCATTCCGGAAATCTAGCCCATTGAAAACTTATTTTCATCCTTTGTCGTCAGATGAGATTACCGCGAACGGTAGAACAAACTCGATAATAAGCTTCGTTTCTATCAAATTACAGTCAAGTTGTAATTTACCTGCTTCCTATGTATAACGCACTATCATCACTTAATCTCAACTCGATACAAAACTTAAATATATTTGACTAATCGAAAAAAAAGCAGGTATTACCTTAAGCAACCATCATGGCTCAACCCCCAGACGACCGATGGCCTAGGGATTATGATGAAATGTGTCGATTTGAATCATTGGCGTGGGCCCAATATCGTCGAGTTGCCAAATATCCTGGTTGGAATCATATTGAGATCCGACAAACTGCTGATTGGTGGAGAGCTACCACCGTACCGAGGGCGCTCATGCCAATGTTCAGGGGTGTCAATAGAGACTGGAACGATAAGAAGGGGGTATATCATACGTTCGAAGATCGAACGAAACCTAATCTGAGCAGCTTTACGCGCACTGATGATGATTTAACCGAACAGGCAAAGCTTAGGTATTGGGATGCCAAATGGTATTTCGGTGAACATCCCGCATTTGCATTTCAGAAGTCATTGGGCTTTGGTGGCTGTAAGTAAATTTCCTAGGACTCGATAATGGTTATTACTCATAGGTAGTCTTGGAGAGTTGCGTTGTGCATTAAACCCCACCGCTTCCAACTTGAAAGAAAGCACAACTGCTGACGGGGAGAGAGATAGTGGGTTTGGCGCTTCATTACAAATATCTCGCCACAAATCGAGATATTGTTGTCAAATTAGGACTCAAGGACTGGGACTCCAGTGTTATTCGATCAGAATTGAAGGCAACAAGAGTAAAGTAGCCTCTTATTGAAACTCGGATAGAATAATGCTCATAAAATATAATAGGCCATGGCAAGGGCAGCGCATTGTATTCAGATGATAGAACCGCAAGCCCTTTATCTGCCGCCGCCTCCAGAATTACAACACCCGAAACCATTGTTAGACGACTCTTCCGAAGAAGAGGAATCGAGTGGGGACGAAAGTAGCAATGAAGTACGCCCTCCAAGAAAACGCCGGAGAGACATAACCAGCGCCGAAATAGCCCAGAAAAAAGAAAGTTACGATAGACGTAGATTGGCTTGGGAGCTGGACATATATAGACAGGGACCTTTCACGTCTCACAGGAAGGATTATCTAATCCTTGAGTACGTTTCAGGGGGCAACCTCGAGAATCTGATTTTCAAATTGGTACGAGCGCGATCGGCGGATAGACCTACATTGATACCTAACAGAGTCCTTTGGGCATTGTGGCTTTGCTGTGAGTTGAGACACCCAATATTTTGCATCATTTTCACTAACACTCGCAGTAATTCGTGCTTGTGTTGCAATGAAATATCCTCCTCGGAAATTTCATCCAGATCGGCCTAAAGCCTCAAATCCAAATGGGTCAAATGATCTCATAGAGATAGTACCACCGCTTGACAAGAGATGGAGAGCAAAGAACATGACTCATTTCGACATTGATCCTACCAATAGTGAGTGAAGACTACCTCAAGGCTACGAACAGTTGACTTATATAAATTTAGTCTTCATTGGGGACATTGATCCACCTCAGAGCAACACACCGGTTGATCCTATAGTTCCAGGTGGGATGCCATTGAAAAAAAGACGGGCCGACAGAGAACCGGACGAGCATGTTTTCGTCCCAAGATTAAAGGCAAGTCATTTATGCCTATCATTATCAAGGAAGCTTATAACATCTGCTGACCGACTATTAGCTTGCGGACTTCGGGTTGGCGCAAAATATCAAGAGAAATAAGCGAAAGTATGTTACTCCCGTCTTCTTGTAACAAAAACCAAACAAAGATGCTAACAGAAGTTTAGTGAGTACTACCAGCGTAGGCGTATGACAGGAAAAAATGGCTTCTTCGCGCCTGTATGTTTTCCCCTTTCAAACCCGTTACGTGGTTATAGGGTCCAGAGCCCGTGTGAACTAAATGAACAATTGTAGGAGCAATTTGGAACGGAATGGGATAGAATCCCCGGTGTCGCTGACGGACCAGAAGTAAGCGAGCGGACTGTGGCAGGGTACTATGGATCGGCCACCAATGTATGGGGTATGGCACTGGTAAGTAATCCTCCTCCAATGTATGGCATGACTGCATTCTGACGGGTTTCTTAGACAATGTGGATTATCATAACCCAGACGGAAATACCTCGTCCACCACAGCCTCAAGTGCCGGAAGGGGTGAATATACCTCCACAGGTCAAGGGTCAGCCCCCGGTAGACATCGACGCGGAGATTAGGAAACAAGCCCCAATGGCGCGTATATCGTACTGCCCGTTGCTGATGGATGGGAGCTACAACCACGTCGATGAAGAGCTCAGGAGGGCGATCTACGAGTCTATGTACCATCGCCCGCTCGACCGCCCGAGAGTCGAGACGCTGCTGGCACAGGCGCGCCGGGGCATTCAAAAGCGATACGCCACCGAGACCGACGACGCTGTCAAATCGTGGATAGATCGATTCATGAATAGTGCGGACCATTGAAAATAGGGAATTGACTTTGGGATGAGAAATTGTAGGATTTTCTGTGTATTATTTAGAGATTATAAGCTTAGATGACGTTTAATGGCATGCGTTCTTATGCGTATAATCGTTTTCCTGCTCTGACAATGGCATTGGAGGGCAGTTCGTTCGTTCGGCTTCGATTTATGTTGACAGATTGCCCAGGTAGGTACTGAAGGATCCTTAAATTCTGAGTAGTTTTCAGGGAAACACGATTTATGCGTACCGCTGAGTAGGTCGATTCGTTGCTATGAGTACCTCATCAATCTTCAAAACCTTGTGTTGATTGCAAAGAACCATTGAGACTTTAATTACGGCTCTTAATCATGCTTTTAAGCTTACCGTTGACATATTGTGGAATACTCACAGGATATGGTATTGACACGGAATGTTTGGTGATTACCTAATAAAAGGGGTAAAATGTAAATGGATCTGCTGATTAAGCAAAAAATCCCTTGGCACAGGAAAGGGGGAAATCGTGACAAACAAATGGGTGTAAAGATATCGTTCAATTTTCTTTTTACGATACATAATTCTTTATATTAGGCAGTTCAATTTGGCCAGACAGCGTAACGCGGAAATCTTTTATCATTGGAATCTTAATGGGCAGCCAAATCATCGCCTAACGTTATGTCCTAGCTTTTGCCCCCCGTTTTTTAGCCAAGCCGGCGAGTTTACTACACCTTTGCCCACGACAACCTCTCTCACATCCTCAAATCCATAGTCACAGGCTAGACAATCTCTTACGTTCCCTGAGGTTCTCTCCGTATCCCTTGGGCCGACTCGCATGTGCAATGCCGGCCCAATATGTGACTCATAGCTCGTTAAGAGAAGGACCCGCTGTTGAATTACCTGGTCTAACCATTAGGGTCCTAGACCCGTAACACAAGGCAGCCGGCGAAGATGGAAGAGAAGACTTTATCGGAGTGTGTCCACTGCTAGAAGCCGCTAGGAATATACAGCACGCGAGTAGCGATTTACTCGAGGCAAATGGGTTTCTTTTAGATAACATACGCTTTGTGCATCCCAATAATACTGGTGCGAGTTTTGAACTCCGTCCAGAATTATCCTCTCCATTCTATCAGGGAACATAGCAGCAATAGTTGCTCCAAGGGTAGTGCTGTAGGAGAAACCTAAACATATTAGAAGCTGTCAGCGTTGCCGAGCACAATGTGAATTGTAATTTAAAATTCACTAACCCTAATACCGTAACATCCTGTCTTCCCCGAGCTCATCCATAACCTTCATCAAATTTCTTCCTACGAACTGAACTAATGAGGCTGTGTGTCTTGTTCTGAGTCTTGAGGCAGGCCTCAGCAGCCATGGCTCCTCGTGCCCATTAGCGCCAAGCTCGTTACAAATGGCAACGTGGTTTCCACTCACGCTAGTAGTTCTTGTGCTATGGAGGCAATCCGGACTACATCCCGTCATGTACCCCCAGGTTCACCAAAGTTGAAGAGCATACCTCCCTTTGAAGGCTTTGAAGGGGCTAGATATTTGACGAGATCGAGTATTAGTGTCTCATTGGAGCTCTGCTGGGTGTAGTCAAGTCTTATTTCAACTCACCTAATCGGCTCAGGCTACCAGGTAAATATCATACACCACATTTTCAGGTGTCACGATGCGGACCGTATGGTAAGGCATGTAACTATGTTGTTGTATGAGGGACTCTTAGCCTAACTGCACTTAATCGCGGTAAACGTATAAGAGCTCTCTTTGTCCATAGGTAATGCCTCAGGTATATCCCCTCCAGGTGTATCCCTTCCCCGAGTGTGCACCTACACGAGAGACTAGACCTCTGACATCAGGAGCCATTTCCATACCTAGGTATCTAAGGCTGAGTTTGGCCGGCCGAGTCTAAAAAGTGACTAAAGCCAAGCCGTTTCCACCTTAGCACGTACATGAAGAAATATCTGCTTTGTGTATATAAAGAAATGTGCAAATGATCAAACCCGCTACCCCAAGCGGACCAATGATAGAAAATACCGTAAACCTATATAAAGTAAGCCGGAAATCATTATCCTCAGTAGGAACGTCGGTTGTAAGTCCTATCTGCAATGCTGACAAGACTGCAAGATAGGACTTTTTATATATGAGAGCTGAAATGAGGGTGGGGGGTGTTGTATTTTATTAAGACGGCTTAAGCGGAACTCGTTGTGCAAATAACGCTCGTTAATATTATAGTAAATATGTTCGGTGTTAAGTTTTTCGATCAGTTTATTCCGATCACACCACCGAACTTGCTTAAAAAGTAGGTGAAAAACAAGAAAACAGGAAAACAGGGAAAAAAGTGCATATTTCTAAAGGCATTGGTTAGGACAAGGTGTATCTGTAGTCAAGGTACAGGGATGATCATGTCGGTAAATAAGGTATGTCATCAAAAATGACAAGGCTCCAGGAGATATTACCATTTACAGGATCGTCTTGAACATTCGGCCACCAGTCCACACAGGATGGAGGCTCATCTATTCGGTGATGACGATCTCCGACCCGAGGAGTCTTTGAACAATACCCAGATCTTTCTTACAAAAGCTAACACTGTTAAGTAATGATGTAACCTAGGTATGTACATTTGAATGTTTCGTCTTTCGTGCCGGGGTGTCTGCGCATGCAAAGTACGCACACCGAAAGTGTCGGAGTGACAAGGGAGTAATCGATTACTACCGATTAGGTATTGGTTTGTTGGTACTGTTGTTATATTGATTATGGTTGATTGATGGATTGGACGATTGATGATCTAAGTTCCAAGATCATGGAATACAACTAAGCTACCTCTTATAGGCAATTGGATTTGCCTCAATCGCCTGGTTGCCTCGCAGCCTTGTTTCCTGGCTGCCTCATTATACCAGATAACCTTGTTGCCTTGTTTCCTTTGTCGTCAGTTGACGATGTCAACGATGTACCAACAGAAAGGATACACTTCTCCGGTCTTAGTTAATACGGCTCGCTTTCCAATGGTTAATGGTGCATATATATTAAACGCTGATTTCCCAATTAGGAACATAAACTCAGTTCCTGGTCATTGATTTAGGTATCTTAATTCCACGGGAATATTTACGTTTAAATGAGTTCTTTGGCACTTTACCCATTAAACTGACTATATAAGGGACCTTAATTCCTGTGACTTATTTTCTTTTGGCTTTTTTTCTTAGACAATTTATTTTCTTCTTATCCTTATATTTGCAGCACTCGACTTATAATAGCACTTATCACAATAACACACGCCCCATTGTCACTTGAATCATTCTCTTTTGCGGTTAAGTCTATGAGTGAAACATCAAGCCATGCGAGAAGCAATAAAGAATGCTAGAAATGGTTTCAGGGATATTTCGACACTATTATGGATTTTACTTGTTAAAGGTAATTAATAAATCTATGCATCACCTCTTCATGTAATTAATGCCTTAAAATAGTATTATTCAACCTGATGGGTGCAAAGCCCCGAGTAATCAAAGATGTCCCTAAAGGCTTCGATGACCAAGACATAAAGATAGCGAATGGGGAAGATACAAAGGCTGCACAGATGCTTGCGCCGAGCTCTCGGAATAAGGAGAATACTTATCAAATCGGTATTGCGTTCGTAGGCAGAGGTGGCGGTAGCCTACTTAGGGGAGGCCATGCCGAGATCGTTATACGAGACGGTGATGGCCTGAGCAAGATTTCACCTCCAAGCGACTTGAATCTGACTGTCAGCTCCTCGACTATTGATCAGAACGATCTTACAAGATCCGGCCCTTACGCACTTTTTAACACCGACGGTGTCCGCCTGAGAGTTTGCCATATCCATAATACAAATGACAGAATCGATTCCCTAGAGCTAACACTAGAGGAAAGACCGAAAGTACAATACTATAAGTACCTCGACCTGTATCGTATTCGCATGACGGAACGTCGGCTGAAATATCTTGCGCTGAGATCCTGCCCCCAAAAATATACCATTTTGGTGGACGATTGTGCTACATATTGCCGCGTGTTCCTTGATAAACTGTTAGATTATTTACTAGAGCGTGGGAAAGGGCGTGGGGGGATAGATAGAGACCAATACAGCCACCAGAAGTGCCGCTTACGACATGCCTGTCATATTGAAGATGGGTGGGCAGGGAAGATGGAGTGTAGAACAGCCAGCCCCGTACAATTAGAATTGGACATTAATGACAGATAAATTCTGATCTGGCTTTGGAGAGCTTGATCTATCGTTTGAGGACACTATCTCTTTCACAAGCCAGAATAGTCGTCTTGCGGTGAAGGAGTTGAGCGACGATGACATTAGGTGGCTGCGTATGTCTTGGCTATATCTCTGCTGGCTTGAATATAGAGGGGCCATTGAAGACCGAAGCAGACCGATACAGTGCAGTTTATTAAGTGAGTGAAGTGTGCTTCAACCGGTACGCCTAAAAGTGTGCAACAAGGCAGACCATGTTCGCTCGCCCGCCGTCGGTTCGAACTAGGCGAACCAGCTTTCTTCATATCTGACTACCTAGTGTACTGCGGCCTTTGGCTGCAGGCACTGGTCTACCTGTCAGCCTGCAGCGTGGGTAAGAACCTGGGTACCTAGATACATTGCTTAGTATAAAAATGCTAAGGGCGCTCGCATTATATTTCTTTGGTAGCAAAACCCCTCCTCCATCCTCATAGAAGTCTCGCGACAACTGCCCCTAATAGGTTCATCTTCTTACATTGCTTTGAAGCGACGAACTCTCAGGAGCATCATGTGCACTCTTTTCTCCAAGAACGTGAAAAAAAGATTCGTTGTTGCTTCGGAAAATTTCAAGAAGACCCCGATCGAAGATATACTCGTTGGCGAAGGCTGGGACACCATCATTCACGAAAACGTTCATCTCATAACTGATAGCCGTGATTGGAAACCAAACATCCCGCCAGATTCCAAGACGACGTTACAAGTAGGGATCCAAATTAAAAAGAGTCACGCATCAGTTATAATCGAAGAGCTCAAGTCCAGCGATAAGAACGCGTTGACCGCCAATGACCCATTCTTTCTTACAAGCCCATTTGAAGAGCTTCGTGGTCATATCATCCCAGAGAGCAGTGCTGCACGCCTGCTCCACATACGGTACCTAGACTTAGATTCGAAGAAAATGGTGTTAGCATTTGATAAGAAAGGATATGAACTTTCTTGTGAGAGGTACATTCGTGTATGCCGCGTCTTCACGTCCTGGGAAGAATTGCAATGCATTGCACTGCGCAACTGCACAAGCGTACACAGTATACTTGTCGATGATTGTGTTACATTCGCTCTAGACGTTGTGAAGGAGTTGCTGGAAGGTTACGTTGAAAAAGAAGAAGACAGGAAGGAATATATGGGAAAATTGATCCAGTTGACCCCCATCGTTCAGGAGTCGGCTCAATCTGAAGCTAGCTCGAGGAAATTATTGGACGATAGGCCTGCGCCCAAGCCACATGAGAGCAAAGAACCTCAAGTGGCTTAAGAATTTAGAGACTATGGTGGGAGGGTAGCGTGGAAAGGAATCCTAAGACTTATATACATTCATAGTCAACAACATGCTAGTTGATTTAATCATTCGCTATCTCATCATCAATCTGAAAATTCAGCCTATCTGCCAATGTCTGGACTCAAGAGAAAGGCATCTCATAACAACTACTTTCATGATTTGTTGAGTTTAATCAGATTTATGGTAGACCAGTCTATTAGAGGTGGCATGATGCTTTTTATATTATTGGGTCGCTGAGTAGTACATAGTTCAGGAATGATGAAATAAAGGAGTATGAATCAGAAATGTATGGGTCAGAAGACCGACACCCCCAAGCTTTTGATGGTAGACAAACAAGCTACCTCAACCTCCGGCAGAACAGACAGGACTTCCTTTGCGAATGCGGCGGACACAGCAGCTGCTGGTTCCTGCCAGCCCTTGTATTTATCGTGATGTTCATCTGCATAGTTGCAGATGCCACGGATGACGATGCATGGAAAATTGGTCATAAGACCCAATGCTTCCGTGTAAATACAAAGGAGATGATGGCTACCGAGGCTTGAATTGAATTCTTTGCGAGTAGTCTCGTCCCTGACCTGGATACTCGTATTGGCGATCAAGCCATAGTGAATCTCGGTCTCTCGGGGCTCCGACTTGGTGCTCTGGTCATGGACATCTGGGGTGGCGGTTCCGTTAGCGAAGAAAGGATCCTGGAGCGCATCGGAGACTATATATTTTGAGGCCAGCCTTTTGTTTTCCTTCACTTTAGCCAAGTATTCTGGTATCTTTGACCCATGTAGCTCGTGAATACTCTGCAGCTTAGTGAGAGCGGAAAGAAGGATGCTTGGGGGGCGGCCCATTTCTGCAGTCTTTCTAAATCCCTCGGTTTCACCACGCTGGCACTCCACCACCCCTGAAAACCCGTCATGCGGGACACCAACTACAACATCGCATAGCCTGACTTTGAGAGGGATGCCGCTGCCTAAGCCGACTAATAAGCAGAGCCGAATGGCTGGAAAGGTAGTTGTCATCCAAACCGCAATTGTTGCTACGGTAGAACCGCTGCGGTCGAAAGGTAGGCAGGCGATAACCACGTTGTGCTGTCCAACCGAGCCTATATTGTACGTATTAGGGTCGTGGCTCTGTTTGTAGACATTGTCATGGATATCATCCAACATCATGATAGCCGCAGTCTGTTCTTTTGCCTGCGTGCAGATCCATCCTATGGTATAGTCCTCACAAGTATGGGCTCTCTCGGAAATCTTCGGAGAGCTAGGACTGGCCATGGCGTTACTCGCAGTACCGAAACTAGAAGCAATATAAATAATGTTGGGTGCTCAAAGCATATCAGATGCTGAGGGACTTTCAAAAGAAGAATACCAGAATATAAAGAGCCCTGGAGAGAGAAGGTGTCAAGGGAGATCAGACCGTTGCAACGGACCACGCCTCGGTCTCGGGTAAGATACCCATTCGGGAGTGATACTACTATACTCTGGGGGTTCGGTGTATCGAACTTGAATTCTTTTTATGACGTGATTGTGTTGTGGGGGTTCGGTGTATCCATGCTCCTCATTCCCTTAAACATATAAACATGTTAGGCTGACAGGAAGCAAAAGATAAGAGTATGGCTGAACGGATTAGCTGCAGTCCCCAGGACAAGTTTAAACCTCTTTTTGTGATTAGCTGTTGGGAATGTTCAGAAAATGATTTGTGTGAGTGCGCGCAACGCAGCCGTGCCCTCCCTCTCATCGAGTAGGCATCGAGTAGGCGTCATGAGGGGTGTATCAAGGCTGCGGGAACCAAGAAATCTCTACGCCAGAAAGGGATCTCCGAGCATATTCAACGTTCGCAGGGCTCACCGAAAGAAGTAAGCTTATTTTACTCAACGTCGTACAAGTTCGTCTGAACCGCCCACCCAGTTCATCCGATTATTCCTGAAGAATGTTGTGCAGCTAAGAAGTAACTTGGCTTCTCCAAATTGTCAATCCTTACCACCCCTCCACTTTTGTCCATTCCATTTTCACTTCATAACAAAAGACACCCCTGCCCTCATAGTTTTCAAGGCCAGGATCGAATTGAGAACCTGGCCTATGACTACCGATTATTGGAACTCGGAGGTGATGGACTTTCCCTCGTCCTTTGGTTCGGCAGTTCTTGGGACCCTGGAATATAACAATGACGAACAGGATTGGTTGTTAGCTTTCGGGCATGAAGTGGCTCGTTACGAGTACCTCATGACATATCAGAATCGTGATCTACAGGACCAAGCTCGCCTCGACGATTTCATCAGAGACATAGAAAACATGAGTGAACAACATATGATCAACTCTAAGGTCAAAGATGACAAAAATTTTAAAGAGTGTATCACCCAAATCCGACGTTTCGTTAAAGCAATTCACCGTGAAAACTCATATGCGCTGTTTCTGATTGCTGGTTGCTCATGGTATCTCGGCAAGAGCTATTGGTTGACCAGTAAGTTGGACTCGGGACACAGAAGCCAGATGAAAGATACGGCAAACACTTACTTGAGAGAGCCCAAAACCATCGAATCGGACTCGGGGCACAAAATGCAATTGGAATATACAGCAAACACCTACTTGAGAGAGCTCAAGATCAGTTGTCCAAGCATCACCATCCAGGAAGAAGTGCTTTTAGCAAAGCTAAAACAGAAATTGTGCAGGTGCCAGCAAGACATTTCAATACAAGACATCCGAGAAGTTCTCCAGGAGCTTTGCAAGCCTCTCCAAGTCCTCCTGGTCTCGGCGGATCCCAAAGACGCAAGCCCGACACGCCCTGGGACAGAGCGGAGGAGCCTTAGCGAAGCGCTCTGTGAAGCAAAGTTTAGTCACAGGTTCAAGATCACGGACATTCCCGGCTGTCGCATTAAGGATATCCCTCGGGCCCTTAACAGATACAAGCCCGACATCTTGCAATTCCTGGGGCACGGAGACGAGACTGGGCTATACTTCGAGGGCCAAGATGACACAGCAAAATTGGTGCAGATGAAATATTTTGCTGACTTGCTCGGGCACTATAAGGGGACTATCAAGCTCGTGATACTCAATACGTGCTTTTCCTCCCAGGGCCAGTGCATTGCAGAGGCGATAGGATGTTTTATTGGCATGGAAGGTCAGATTCGGAACAAGGACGCCATCACGTTCACAAATAACTTCTATGGGGCTCTGGGGGACGGATTATCAATAAGAAAAAGTTTCGATCTAGCGGGTGCCACTGCGAAGCTGGATAGCGAGGCACGATTCCAAGCGCATCTTCTGCAAAAAGGGCAGACGCCTACTGCATTCTATACCCAACCACTGCCAGCCTACAACTATAGGGGCCTGTCTATGCATACTACAAAGCGTCCAGTGGTTTTGGCAATCTTGCTATGCGTGCTGGCATCGGCAGGATACTTCCAAAATGTTCACGGCCCGGTTAGGACGGCGATCAATCTGTGGCCGGTAATTTGGAATGTACCTATCATATCTTTAAGGGAGAAAAAGGGGTATGAGATGTGGCAGTGTTTTGTGGCTAAATGTGGCTAGGGTGAGTAGAAGAGGTAATGATATAATGGTTACATAATGTAAGAAAACACTGATTGGTCAATTACTTGTGTGCTTACAAACATGCGTGCACAGGCCACAAAGTGACAGAGGAGAGATTACCTAATTAATTTGAATAAGGGGTAAAAAGCCGATAATATCAAGGACTTGACCAATAGGAAAGAGGAGAGCAGGGAAGGGGATGTGATCAGGTAAAACGTTGATTATAAGGCATTTGGGCAATAAGGAGGGGCTTTAGGGACTATTAGGGAGTTGACCAATCAGATTGGGGGGCTTCAGAGACTTTAGGGAGGTTAGGGAGCTAACCAATCAACAAGAGACCTTCAAGGGCTTCCAGGGAGTTTTAAGGAGTTGACTAATAGTGAGGGGACCTTCAGAGACCTTCATGGCAATTTTAGGAAGCTTTAAGGCCCTGATTACATAATGACTGATGGGAGGAGACCTCCAAATTAGGGGAGAGACTTGATTAGGTACCTACCTAGGTAATGAGTAATGGGCGCAGCGGACGGGTATGCGAGGGGCTACGCCGATAGATCAAAAATGTACGCATAAAGTTGGGAGGTCGAGGATTCGAACCATTGTTCTGGGTAAACTCAGGGTTATTGCGCCAACCCCTTGTGGGATGCCCCCTACATATTTTGTAAAATTATTATAATTACTTTACAAGCAAAGCTTAAAACAACACAATGACCGTTAATTGATATCCTCCGGTAATGTCCTCCGGTAAAAGCTATTAAAAGCGACGAAATAAAGCCTCGTTGAATAATGAATAGCGACACTAGCTGACTATGAAGAGGTCGCATCTAGTCGTCCAGCCGGAAAACTCTATAGGCCCCCTCCCCTATGCCTTACGTCCCATACCCCTAGGGAGGTTGCGAAGAGGAGCCCACGCCCGTTCGCTCAGACGTTGAACAATACTAAACTCTCCCTTACACTACCCGTCACGCAGATACAGCCTATTCCTCCTTGTATTTCTCCATGAAGTCCCTGACATCAACTGTAGGTACCTCACCACCATCATTGCCAGTAGCGAGACAAGCACTAACACAAGCGGCATAAGCAGGTGGGGTCTCAAACAGCGGAGCACACAAGCCGGCGCAGAGAAGCTGATGAAACAATTAGTTGATATATAAATATGGTTTCTTGAAGATAAGACAAACCGAAAAGTAGCCCTAAAAGCGAACTCCATTAGCGTGTATAATAAGACGTTTTTCTTGCTAGAATACCAGCTACTTACTCGGCTTTCAAGTGATTTGTCATCTCGTTCTACGACGGGGGCAGCTAGGGCAAGCCCTGAGGTAAGAATAGAGAGAATAGCGAAGGCTTTCATGGTGTATAAAGATCAAGTGACAATGTTTAGGTGTGATGGTTCGGATTTTGGGTTTGGTTGAGCACTTCTCTTCAAATCATCGGGTTCGTGACTCGTATTTATATTGAGCCATTGCCATAATGTGTCTAGGATTTTGAGTCTCTGTTGCTATTAAGCAAGGTAATATCTGTTTGTTGATAATTGCATAAATCAGTAACATGTGCCATATGTTTGATCACCTTTCACTCAGCCGTGAGGTTGCTGATTCTACCTCGCGATGTATTACGTCTTACTTTGACACATCACCGAACATTCATAAGCTCTAGACCGGTCCGTATTTAGTCTAGTTAATCCACTTGTAGAGCAATGGAACTATTGAGCGTTCAGAAAGTCAACTAATTTTCGTGATAGCGTCATTATTTACTCGCTGTTATTCCGCTCCAAAGGATTGGTCTGACGATAACGTAAGCTAGGTTGATTCCGAGCAATGCTACTATATCAAGTTGGCTAGTCTATATCATCTGATAGTCAAATTCTATTGGATGGTTCGCACGATCATGCTGTAAGACAAATTGGAGTCTAGGCAAGGCTAAACTCGTATATTACGGCACCTACAGAGAATTAACAAGTATGCTATTTATAGAATCCAAAAGTTCAACGGCAGAAACTAGGTATATGGCGATGAAGAATAACTTAAGCGAAGAGAGCTCGAAATATGTTGGTAGCTCAAGAAGAATTATTCTACGTTCTTTACTACATGACTGACAATGGCACCTAGCTTTTGCTTCATCTTCTCTGCGCTCTTTGCTGCTCTCGTCCAGGGGCTGAAAGGAGGTCCAGCGATCAGCCCTGGCAACATTGCAGTCAGAAATAACACAGAAGTTATTGTTCAAATCTTTTTTACAGCACTAAAAATTGATTCAATCACTCAATCGTTTTTGGAACTCTCAGATCCGACTTCACCAGTTTATGCAAAGTATTGGTCCGCCCAACAGGTTACCGAAGCCTTTAAACCGGAGACGCAAGGCCTCGAAGCTGTGGAGAAATGGCTGCACTCCTTCAACCCCTTGAAGACTTCATCAAAACTCTCAAATAGCCGGGGGCATCTTACGTTCAAATCAACCGTTGAAGATGTAGAGGTGCTGCTCAAAACGAGCTGTTCTCATGTCGATGAACACGAGAGTGCTCAGACTATTAGATGCGGACCTTTGCAAATTCCTAAGGACCTAAAATCTTACATTGATATGATAACTGTGACTGCGGAGGTTTCTCACAATCCGAGAAAACGCCAATCCCCCCTTCGAAAACAGCATGGTTTGGCGGTTCGAGGGTTGGAGAAAAAGGCATCCGGACAGGCGCTAGATGTTGACTGCGATACCTACACCTCCCCTGAGTGTCTACGTAGCCTTTACAACATCTCACGCTCAGTTTCCTCTCCACTTGATGGCTCACTTGGTATCTACGAGGGCGCCTGGACCGCATGGCTGCCAGAGGACTTGGACCAGTTCTTTGAGAGATTTGAGCCTGAACTCAAAGGACGGCGACCAGTCGCTCAGGCCATAGACGGAGGTTATACGCAAACTGATTACAAGATAACGCCCTTTAATCTCGAGTCAGATCTAGATTTCGAATATGCCATGGTTTTGACCAACACAACCGTAGTCAACCTCCAGGTCGGCGACAAGTATCTTCTGGGGAATCTCAACGATATGCTCGCAGCTTTTGATGTTTACTACTGTGGAGCATTGGATCCAAGTACAGATCCCGTCTTTCCTGATGATCAGCCTGGAGGGTACAACAAATCAACTGATTGCGGTACCCTATCGCCTCCAAAGGTTGTATCCATATCTTACACCTGGCCAGAAGTTGATTTTCCGCCAGAGTACCTTCGGCGTCAGTGCCTCGAGTTTTTGAAGTTGGGGCTCATGGGTGTCACCGTTGTGGTGGCAAGCGGCGACACAGGCACCCAGAGCGGTATCGCTCCAGGTACATGTACAGACAAGGCGACCAAGCAGAATTCGAATTATACTACTGGCATGTTCAGTCCGCAGTGGCCTTCTGGCTGTCCATGGGTGATTTCGGTGGGAGGAACGCAGTTTCAGACACAATCTGGCGCCAATTCGACCAGTCCAACCAATATATCGACACCACAGTCCAACGAGATTGCATTCAACATGGTTCTCAGTAGTGGAGAGAGACTCTCTTCCGGTGGAGGCTTCAGCAACACTATTCCGATGCCAAATTACCAAAGAGAGGCTGTATCGGCATACCTACTACGCGAGAAGGCACATATATCCTCCCTCGTTGCGTCGGGATATATCGGTGGCGCCAACGGCTCAATAAGCACGCGTGGATTTCCTGACGTGTCTGTCATGGCTTCCTCATACCTTACAGTAGTCGATGGCGAGCTGAAAGCCATACACGGAACCTCTGCTTCTGCGGTGGTTTTTGCTTCTATGATCGCCATGGTCAACGCAGATAGGCATCGTGTGGGGAAGTCCTCGGTTGGATTCGTCAATCCTACCTTGTACGCCAACCCAGACATTTTTAACGACGTGACTTCTGGACACAATTATGGCTGTGGTGCAGATCCAGCTTTCAGGGCTGCTAAGGGATGGGATGCAATTACGGGACTGGGCAGTCCAAATTACGGCGCTCTGCATAAAATACTTATGGAGTTACCCTAGATAGGCAGCGTAGACGTTTCTTTAACTTGAATATAAATGATATCGTGGCTAAACTATTCCTTCTTGGAACCCTATGTGTGATAATATGCCATAGGTATTTTGAGGCTAAGTACTCAGGGGTAAAATTTCGTGGAAATGGCAATATCTAGGTAGTGCGTGTTCTTTTTCTCTCTACAGTCTTTCTTTCTTAGTATCTATCTTAGCTACAGTCATTACCGATTCGAAAATGTATTAAAGCGTATAAGAGATTTCCATTTTAAATTAGAATCACTGGGCAAAAGCTTTCTGTACATGCGTCTAGTTCTGATGTGCGCTAGTTAACATGAGTTGTCTCCATACGAAAGAGTCGCCGACACGGACGGACCCACCATGATAACATTGGATGGTGCATTGTAACGTCCATTGCTGGCGCCATTATAAGCCAAGATAATTTGAGAATTTGATGACTAGTGACTAATGACCTTAAAGAGGCCATCGAAGGGCGATAGGTCACTATAAACGCTCAGCTGACGGTAAGATCGCGTGTTGCTTACTTACCCTAGCTTTGCTATATTGAGATGGGGTTTGACCAAATCTTACCATTTACTATTAGCAAAGTCCTTTGCATTGGCGATGGCACACTGCCAGCAAATACGAGCCTCGCTATGCGAATATTTGAACCGTCAGGCAGGCCCATCTCCAGCACGAAGCGACCACTCTCGACCGTAAGACACGAGTATATAATGGCCCAGTCAGCCCAGTCGTAGAGAGATCAACAATACGCTACACCCTCATTCAAACAACGCTCAACATCCAAGAACTGTGTCAAATACATCGCACTCGATTCAAACCTTTTATTCAAAATGAAGTTCACCGTCGCTCTCTCCCTTGCCACGGCCGCCGCCGCCGTGCAGATCAACTACTACTCCGACGGAGGCTGCTCTCAGTACATCACGTCGCCGCCAAGCGTGCCCACCGACGGCAGCTGCTACCAGTATCAGTTCGGCGGCACTAACAGCGCCAACATTGCCGACTGCGACCATTCCATCTGCGAGTGTATCTTCTACACGGGCGCGAACTGCCAAGGTGCCCAGGACGTGGCTATCAGCCCTGGAGACAATTGCGCTTCCGACTATGGCTCGGGACTCCAGAGTTTCCAATGTGTTGTTACCGGCTAAGCTTCTATGGGAGTGTCCTGCTGTGCGTGGCTTGGGACAATAAGGGGTTCGGAGGACGACTGAGGGGGGGTCCTGGCTGGTTGTGGAACAAGGAATCGATAGAACAGAGTATCTTATGTTTCTAGTACGGGGCTGGAGAGTCATAAAATTTATGCTTAACCAACGAATATTGAACCGATTAAGTCCTTTCGAATTTTATGCTTCAACTGCTTCGCTGTATATAGATTATCAGCGAACGAGTGTACTGAGTATTATATTGACTGCCTTCTATCACATATGAGCTCCATTTCACGAACGGCTTACTATGCATTACCGTAGAGCCACCCTAAGTCTCTTACACTTCTAGACTGCTGAAATGAGTAGTCAAGGGACTGCCTTCAGGTACAGGTACAGGGTGTCTTGGCAGGGACTTGTATGTAAGAAGGACTTCCCCCATCACTCATTCAGTCAGATAATCAAGTCAATACAACAACATATACCTCATATACCATATCTTTTAGCAATACTGAGACCATCATCGTTTCTGTGCGCCATAGCATCTTTGGCAGCCTCGTATGCCATGCGTAGGCCCGTGGCCTGGACCAACGACAGAGACAATGGTAAGAGGCGGGAATTGAATTCTTTACCGCGGTGCAGTGGTTAAAGCACCTGGCCGCGCATTGGCGTACGACTACGCGAAGCGAGTAGGTTCGAATCCTGCTGTGGTTTTTGACTAGGGTCCGATCTCAGGTTTTTTCACCCCGCTTTAGGGTCCCGCCGGGCGTTGGAGGGTGGTTCTGAAACGTTGGAAGGGGGGTTCGGAGTAGGTGTTTTTCCTGGTCCCAGATCGGCTAGCCAAGCGCCGGCGACCTTGGCTAGAGTAATACAACATAGGTGGCAGGAAGTGGAGAAAATTCCTTTTTTCTTATTATGGCGCACCGTCCAAAACTCTAGCTTTATCCTTTAAGAGGATACTCTAGACGTCCTATGCGTTATGATCACGCGCTGCGTAGATACTATCTATGTAGTTACTACCTAGATACCTAGTATTTACGTCCTTCGGACGTAAAGATAATCAATCATCATCATTTACCGCGGTGTCCACCGTGAAGAGACGCCCATATCTGGCGGGCCTCTTCCCAAACTCCGGACTCGTGGCGCGCCAGAAGACACAGCGGGTCACGCGGTTTCGGCGGTGCATACCGCCTGGGTAAGATCTCACTCGCGAGTCGGATGCAGAGGACCACGAAGTCTCCTTCAGCGATGCTGTTGACCTTTTCGGCAAGCCATACTTCGCTACTCTGGAAGAGGTTGTTACACGTTAATTCTTGCGGAGACATCTATCCTGTGGAACGATGAGTCTACTGATTTGATTGTGAGCGTAAAGACCTTGCCAACCACATCGTTCAACGAGTTCACTCAGAGCCTTCTGCGTATACTCGACGGCGGTGGCCTTGAAAGCACCGGCAATTACGTTCTGCATGTCTGGCTTTCTGATATTTTCGATGAACAGCTGTATCGCCTCGATTGCATATTTGTCAAAGACGACGGCGTGTGCAAGAATCCGTGCGATTGGGCTATACTGGGTGCTGAAGGAAAGGATAGGGACCGACTTCGGCGCACCGACCCGCCGTTTGGCGCTGTACCTGCCGGCAATGCAGCATGATACGCGCAGCACGGTGGCATTACTTGTAGATAGGCAAAGCGTGCCGACAGTCACGCGGTGGATAGCGCGCATAAAGTCTCTTCGCTCGTCCTTGGGTGACCCGTGAAGATGACCGAGCAGGACATATGGTACAGGTAACGCCGCGGCACATCGCACCCGACGCATCGATTAGGGGCACGATAAATGGACGTACGCCCTGGTCTTTACCAGCTACCATGAGCCGGGCAAAAACAATAGCTGTACGGGCCAGACCAGAGAGGCACCGTGTATCAGTCAGTTCCAAATACCCGATGTGTTAATCTAGATTGGTCTACCAAAAATGCTCGGATACTAACCTCAACAACGGTATAGGTAAGGCACCACCGGTCGATGGGATGGATGAACTTGCCTTCGCACCATCGCTACTTACTCAGGTAGTAAATCAGGAAGTCATCAGTTCCATTGTGACTAGTGCAGTAACACATTGGAAATGGCACTCTTAACCCCGATATGGGCCTTGTTGCCTTTTCCCCAGTCAGGTCACGACTTTCTTCTTCTTTCCATAATCACACTTACAACAAAATTCAACGGCGCGACGATATTCAATATTCAAATTACCACTTCACTTATAAATAGGATACCTTTATCCATAATATAACCCTACTTATTTCGGTCTACTTATTAGTTTCATTCTAGCAACAATGCTGCCATCGCGCGTAGCTCAAATGCGCCTTGGTCGCGTGACCTCGAGGTCGATCCTATCGACCCAAGGCAAGGGGTTCTTTACTACCAATAAGAGAACTTATCCTGCTGCCAACATAAGCAAGGTCGTGGGATATACCATGGCTGCTGGCGTGGTAAGCGTACCTGGCATTTGGTGGTTGGCAAAGACCCGCGACCAAGTCCCACGTCTTCAGAAGCCCTATCCCAACGATTCAGTCGTCGAATCGGGTCCCTCTACACACGAAGTTACCCGTATCATATCACAGGAAGCATACCAATTCTCTGTCAAGAATGTTGCTGGAGTAAGCAGGTACGATGGCACTCAAGTGAGTTCCAATAGTCCTTGCGAGGATCGATTCATCCATTGTAAATTCCCTTCACCATGGAACGATGGTAGCCAGTGGATGGCCTGGGCTGTGTTCGATGGTCATGCTGGTTGGCAGACAGCAGATCTACTAGAAAGGAAACTTTTACCCATCGTGCGACACACATTGAGCCAGATCGGCCCAAAATCGAGGCAATCCGTATCCGAAGAGGATGTACAGTGCGCTATCATGAAAGCGTTCGTGGATCTCGACGACTCCATTATGCAACCGGGCTGGAGCGTTGCTGATACCAAAGAACCCTGGCAAGATAAGGTGAAAAAATTAATTCCCGCCTTTGCTGGTTCATGCGCCTTACTATCCCTATATGATCCTATCTCAACCACATTGCATGTGGCATGCACAGGTGATTCAAGAGCAGTCTTGGCGCAACAGGGGCCAGACGGCAAGTGGGAAGCGATACCATTGTCGATAGACCAGACTGGCAAAAACAAAGACGAGATTGAGAGACTAAACAAGGAGCACCCTGGCGAGACGGACGTAGTCAAAGATGGACGGGTGCTTGGGCTCGTGATCTCGAGAGCTTTCGGCGATAGTCGATGGAAGTGGCCTTTGAAACTACAAAAAGATTTGTTCAAGAGGTTCCATGGCCATTCACCCTTCTCACCATCACGCTACGACGTTCGAACACCGCCATATATAACTGCCGAGCCGGTCGTCATATCTACCAAGATTAACCCCGACAAACCGTCTTTCTTAATCATGGCATCAGATGGCCTGTGGGACTTCCTTACCAACGAGCAAGCTGTTGGTCTGGTGGGAAAGTGGCTGGAGTCTCAAGCAACTGGGGAAAAACAGACGAATGTGATGCATAATTACAAGCCAATCGACTTCAGTGACCTTTTGAAGGGGATCAATTGGAAGTTTGAGGAACACAGGACGACGGTTCAAGACGACAACGCCGCGGTGCATCTAGCTCGGAATAGCCTTGGTGGAAACAATCACCAGATAATAGCAGGCCGACTCGCTTACGACGCACCATTCTCCAGGTATCTTCGAGATGATATGACTGTGCAGGTGGTTTTCTTCAATCAGCCGGAACTAGCGAAGGGGCGCACATAAAATCCGTGACGTGTTGAGCATTGCCGTGGGACGCATGGAGTGAGATGAGATCTTTCTGTGAGACACAGGGTTTGGTCTAAGACGACAACGAGTGTTTGATATTGACATACAGGGAATACGGATCCTAGGATTAGCGAAAGTATTCAGATTACTCTATTAGGTAGTATCGGCGATAAATTCATACAAAGCGCATGAGGTTGCAGCGTCAAAATATCCTTGTTCATCTATTTAGGGAGTCTCCCGGTGGGATTTCACCATGTTGAATCTTGAATCATTCGAACCCCCCCCTCCCCCCCCTTTTTTTTGCGAATAAATGGGTCACTTCACTCATTAGAACGACTGAAGCTGTGGCTAGGTATCTTCATATTTTTTGACGGCATTACCTCATGGATCTATCCCACTAATAAGAGGAATACCAAATAATTCGGGTATCAATTCATATGTATGTGTAATAAATATATACAGGAACTAACCTAATTTCAGAAAATCGGAGTGCGTAACACGAATCATTCATTCCCCCCTAAAGTCAGTTGTAGCCCCAACCCTAACCCTTGTCGAGTACAACTTGCTTAATAGAAGACCTCTATGGCGTCAAAAATCTGTTTTCTGATGAGCATAAAACCGTATGTATTGGCATGACAATGGGAGAGTACTTACCACGTTCGGACTGAGGTACTCATCGCCGCTACTTCCCGAGATCACATTGATAGTAACGGTGTTAGTGCCACTGACGAGCGTGCCGCTCGGAATAGTACAATCATACACATCCCCGCGTCCTCGATACGCGCCCCTAGTAACCCCGCGGCTATCCACCGCCGTCGGCGCCGCCGGCGCGCTGCACGAGTAGCTATTGACGGTAGCCTGGGGCCTGCCGCCCGCGTACGCCAGCGTCGTCGCGATGCGCAGGGTCGCGGCGCTCGTGACGGCGCTGCTCAGCGAGAACGTGATCTTCTGCCCGTTGTTGACGTCCACGAAGATGGCCATGGGGAAGGCCGCGGCGCCCGCGCTCGAGGCCACCGTCCCCGGGTTCCAGTCCGCCATGCGCGTGTCCGACGGGTGCATGCGCAGCTGGTCCGCCGCGTTCAGGAACCCCGTCGGTTGGCCGTCGTAGTCGCCCAGCTGGAACACCGTCGTGCGCGTGTCCGTGACCGCCGCGTTCGTCGCCGCGATGTTGGCTGTTGCTGTCGCGGCTGCTGTTACGGCGACCGTCGCGGTGGCTGCGAGGAACTCGTCTTGGTACAGCGCCATCGTGTACGAGCCCGCGACGAGGGCGGGTGAGGTGAAGGCCCCCGACGACGAGGCGTACACCCACCCCTGGAAGTCGTCGTTGTACCAGTGCACCACGATGGGGAAGTCGCTCGATACCCCCGACGCCGTGCCCTTGACGTACCCGCGCCCCGAGGCGCCCGTGTACCCCGTCAGCCCCAGGTGGTCGAAGAAGGAGACGTCGTAGTCGGTGGCCTTGGGCACCCCGCTGCGCGACATGCTGAACACGTACGGCCCGTGGAAGCCCTGACGGTAGCTCTCGGTCTGCGCGTGGTTCGAGTTCATGTAGTAGGTCACGGAGTGGTAGTCGCCGCCGTAGTTCAGGTCGATGTCCCGGAAGAACGGTCCCCCGGAGCTTTTCTCGGTTGCTTGGCTGTTGGGTCGGACTGTGGTGATGGGGGTTAGTGATTGCAGGGGGTAAAGGTCATTGTTCTATCAGGAGTTGACAATGCCACAACAAAATAGGGGAGCGGTATCACATACGAAAACACGCGTGAATTGACGCATCCGTAGTTGTTGCGCAATACACGCTGTCGTCAATAAACCGATCTGACGAGTAAAACTATACTATCTATTAGCGGGTCGATATGGCTAGGTAGTCCAGCTGGTAGAAGCTCACCTTGCTGCGAGTCTCGCCATCAACGAGATAGACGTCAGAAGCTTCGACAGAAGTACCACCAGCTGTATATGAGACGTTGCCGTTAGGGTATGCCTCAGTGAGACCCGTGAGGCGGAAGATGTAGCGCAACTCTCCGATAGAAGGTTCCGCTACGGTGTACGTGCCCATGTAGATCGAGCTGGATCCATCGGCGAATACCATGTAATGAGTGAGGTCGAAGTCATCACTGTCTGCTACGCATTTGACGATCACATAGTTACCTACCAGCTTGTGAGCGAGAATGTAGATGAGGTTTTTGATTACTTGGTGAATTCTTACCACTAGTTGTGTATGAGACAGTTGCGGTGCCTAATCCTGAAGCAATATGGCTGCCGGTGCCACTGTATTGGTACTCGGTGCCATAGTAGTTTAAAGACGTGACGTCGCAACTTGTTCGGCTGATGGCCACCGTAAAGGGATAGCTGGATTCGGTATCGACAGTGTAGGCGGCAGTGGAAGTGCTGACAGTGATACCTAGAACATGTGCAACGCACGCTGAAAGAGCTGTAAGGAGTTTGAAAGAAGGCATCTTGACGGTCGCAGTGTAATGCACAAATCGCCTTGGCTACCTAGGTTTTCATATTGTCGGTTCGCGATGATCACAACCATTAATATAGATAAGATCTTTACCCATCTTTCAACATCTCAGGGGCTCAGCCCGGAGCTCCAAAAGTACTCGGCTAAGATTTACGGCGAGCATAAAATACTGGGTTCCCAGTGGGAGATCCCAGGGGTTATAGAGGGGCCAACAACAACTATCCAATAAAACGAAACTACACCATGGAGCCGAGCCCCTTTGACAATACCATCCAATCTCTTCCACACATAGCTTCGTCACAAATTACGTAGATTGGCAAAGTAAGTGGTATTGTTGATGCGAAAATGGCATGCTGAGTTTACACTCCGCAGTCTCCGTTACGTGGTCCTCGTTAACGAACACATTATTTGCCTACCATAAAGCGACTTTACATAGCATATTTTCCACCACTGAGAGATAACGCTGTTCTCAGCAGCTGCAGCTGTCGATCACTTTTGTGGGTCGTGTAAAAAGGATGCCGGTTTGGGATGTTGAAGCTTCTACGAAAAGTCTTGAGCTTCTAGATCGCGAAGGTGTGATTTATATTTAAACACTACTGCACAATACACACAGACGAAGCCGATGATATCCACAATGAGCTTTAGTGCGAACGATAACAGGTCGGATGTTGCACGCACGTCAACGACACATCGGACGACAGCCCTAATATTGTAAGGGGGGGCTAGCCGGGGACTACGGGCGGGCGTTCGATGCGCGGCATGAATACCCCATCGATCGTAGATCCGGGGCGTGTGTTTCATCAAGACGTTACCCACTTAGGTAATCGGATGAACTTCTGTATGAGATATATATAAGCATTTATAGCCCGCTCATTCTTAGGCTAGTATATCAGATCTTCATTCATGATCTCTTAGCCTTTAATCCGCCGATCAATAACATACCTAGTATTTCTACATTAAGCAGTTTAATGCTTAGCTCACATCATCTCTGCAGTTTTGATCCCACCTACCGGATGTTAGCAAGGCAAGATTGTGTTGGTTTCACATTCATCCACTAAGAAGAGGGAGAGTGGGACCAGGTGAATGTGCTCGAGTTAGTAGAGACTGTAGGGATTACATATAAATCATACATGCCTCCCTGACCTCTGAACCCATGAAGCTCCACATAATTTGTTTGACTACACTCATCCCAACACGACCAGTATCGAAACATCTGGGGGCTCGAAGATTCCAAAGCCTAATTTGCATGCGCCTCCTATACGAACATCAATATTAGATCTCAGTCTGGCCAAAGTCCTTCGCGAACGTGTCACGAGCTTTGAACACCAAGTACGGCCCGTCGTGAGTTGATGTGAAGACATCGTACAGATGGAACTCGCCCTTCTGGCCCATTCCGATATCACCAAGTTTACCAGGTGCAGTCTCGAAGTCGAAATACCAAAGAGTCTTAGCGATGGCTAGACTGAGCTCCAGGTAGGCTGTAGGTTTCCCGGCGCAGCCACGGGGGCCGACAGAGAATGCGGCGAAGGCTTCATACATCGCCTTCCTTGCCGCTGCTCCTTCGTCCGAGTCCCCGGTTACCAACCAACGGTCAGGATTGTATGTGAAGGGATCAGGGTAATATTTCTATTTCATTGTCACTTATTAGCGATCACGTGAAGATCTAAGAGATTGTCTCTCCAACTCAAAGATTTTTTAGATTCTAGAAGGAGGCATGCTGTAGAGCAAGGAGCGATACTGACCTCGTTGTGATGCAATGAGTAGACGTTGACGCCGACCTTGGTACCCTTAGGGATGACATGGCCGTCGACTATGAAAGGCTTGCCGCCCTCTTCCTCTGGCGCCAAGTTTCGCCAATGGGTAGCTGGAGACGGCGGAGACATCCTTAGAGATTCATCGATACAAGCCCGAAGGTACTGGCAGCTTGCAAGCTTAGTGCCGCAAATCTCGTCTGCACTTTGGAATGTCGTCCGAATCTCCGCAGCGAGCTTCGCGTAGCAAGTGGGGTCCCGCGACAGGTAGAATAATGTGGCACTCAGAGCAGTTGCACTTGTATCACCTCCTAAACGGGATTGTCAGTACTCGTTCGGATAGAGGGGGAAATATGAGAGGGGTCGCCAACGAACCTGCTATTATGAAAAAGAATGCTTCGTACCATAGATCGCCGAGACGGAGGCTATCGTCATCTTTAGCATTGACCGCATCCGCGACATACGAGTATAGGTCACGCTTCGCGTGCACATCTTCAGCCATGCGGCTACGGATCATTGTTTCAATCAGACGCGCGGTCTTCTCTCGTTCCTGCCGGAAGAACTTGTTGATGTAGAGCTGAAGCTTATAACGCGGGATGATGGGAATCTGCATAAACACGTTCATGCGATGATTGCCTCTCACTAGCTGCTCGACGAGGTACTGATTCTCCTCGTCGGTCTGCAGGCGCAGGGCATATCCGAACGAGAGGAGCCCGATGATGTCAAAGCTCAAGTAGCTAGATCGGTTCTTCACGTTGATGGGTTTCTGCTGGTCACGAGCTAAGTGCTGGATGAATATGTCGACCTGCTCTATCATGGAAGGCTCAAAAGCTCGCATGGAAGCTTCTGTAGTAGTTCGGCCTACAAGTCTTCGCTTACGGCGATGTAGATCTCTGTCCAGTGCATTCCAGAGACTATGCGCACCTGCTTTCGCTTGTGTGGCAAGATAGATGGGAGCTTTGGTGACTCTTTCATTTTGATAGATGTCTTGGATTTAATTAGTAGCTTTTCATAGACGGTGGTTTCAACGTTGAGAACTACCTCGCAGAGCGGTTGCGGTGTTAAAAACAAGCCTATCTGGTCCTATTCGGACAACAGACCCTGTTGAATGTCAGCAGGATGTCTTTCATTACCGTTATTTGATGTGTCTTTAACTGACCGTATTTTTGATGGTTTCTCCATATCTCTATGTGGAGTATTCGCTTGATTGCGAAGAATCCGGTATAGCCATTAGTGAATTTAGCGAGTAGTGGCCCTGGGTAACTCCTTAACGGATGTAGGAGAACCTGGTAGCTCAGATAGACGACGATCTTGGAAATAGGTTAACTGTTGTTTTCATTGGTATATGATCTTGAATATTCCTTACAAGAGATATCAAGCCGTAGAGAACATACTTCGTAGCTTCGCTCAATGAGCTTGGAGGAGTCATATTAGGTAGTTTATCATCAGCAACAGTTGAAACTTACACTAAGAGTCTGACTTTGGTCCGGGGTGTAGTGCAGTTTCTGGGAGTAGCGTACGAAAAAAATGTAGGATCGAGCATATAATGCTATCAGCCAGCCAAATGTTGCTAGTATCTAGGTAATCAATGCCAACATCCGATAGATGTTATGTGACCAGTCAGATTATTCAAGTTGGGGGCTGAATCAGATCTAGACTGTTGACATGTAATACTTGGTGGATAAATCATGACTTCCATGGGTCGGTGGCATGGTGACCAGCCCTATTTAGGCCCTTTTTTGCGATGTTGGGGGGATGAAAGAAGAAAACGAGCCAATCAGACGTATTGTAAGATACATCATCCAAACTTTCGGAACGTCTTTATTGCCACTCGCTTTTTAAAACTACGCCGTACGTGTGCAGACATTATATGTTGGTCGGCAAGTTCTCGTCCGAGTCTAGCCAAGCTTTGGGGGTTGCAACAAAACTTTTATTATTAGGTCCCTTGCTTTCGTTGTGTTTGTTGCAGCTCCGCCTTTTTAATTGCCTAGAATAAGGCATGCCACTAGAAAGAAACGAAAAGTGCTGTCAAGTTTGTTACAAGGAATGGCGCGATACGGTTCCAATATGTACCGGTAGGTGTGTTGGGTACGTTCCAGTGACACCACCTGGGCACACTTCGTATTGTAAGCACCTTAATCTATCCGCTACTGCGTCCAGTAGCACCCCTGTTTACAATCCATGGACCTAACACTCACAGTGGGATGGCTACCTAATGATCACCGCAATACCTATTGATAGAAACAATCTAAGGTTAGCGACCCGATTTTACGAAACATTTACGGTTGAGATCTGAGTAAAAATGTCCACATAATGGGACTAGACAAATGAATACTACCTAAAAACCTATCTACACTACGGATGATGATGAATCACTTCCCTCCTCTTTTCGCTAGTTAGCCAACAAGCATTATCATATCTCATACCAGCGTTCTACCTTCCGACACCTTGTATGGCTTGGCAGTAATTTACAGTCAAGCGATATCCAAAAGCTTGATACGAACTACATTTTCCTTCTACCCCTTAATCCCCCTTTTCGCTCGACACCCAGGGATGCTGACGGTTGTACTCTTCCTGTGCAACAGCCTGGGATCCCGACTCCGGGCCTTCATGTTCAACAGCGGCAAACCGGGTGGTCCTAACAATTGACAAAGGTGAGTCGTTATTGCGAAACTCACTCGTGACTTCGCCTTGCGTGATGGAATTGTTAGATCCGCTTGTCCTATAGCCAGCAGGTCTTGAAGGAACAGGGGTAACGTCGTTCTTTTCAGAATCGTTGCCATTCTGAGACATGCTTGACTTCGATCGCTTGCGATCTGCGCGGTTCACAGAGCCTTTGCTTGACCCTGCAGACGAGGCAAGTTTCCGAACGGAAGTACCGGCCCAAGATCGCAAGCTTGATGCGAGCTCCTGGAGTTCGAGATGACCAACTGTCTTCGGAGCCGACGGGCCGCAAAAGACAATGAAACCGCACGTAACTTCGGCAAGACACCACAGAGCTAGTCCGGAGAATGTGTAAGTCGTGTCTTTGGATTTATAGAATCGGAGGGAAGAAGCTAGCCGGAAGGCTGCCGCTACGCACGCGCTAAAGTGGTATAAATTAGCACCACCAACTAGGCTAGGAAATATCCGATGAGTTGACGTACAGAACTCCGATAGCAAAAAGGAACGAAATTCCTAGCTTTCTCTTGGTGCGCATTTGAAGTCCCCAGATGACCTTCTGAGGAAGGAAGAAAATGATCAAGTCAAATGCGAGGTTGACCGCGGAGATAGCGACAGCAAGGCCGATTGTGTCGAGACATTTGCCCGTAACCAGAGGGTTCCAGTTTCTCTTAAATGGAGTGCAAGCTGCCAGCTCGACGATAATCATCGAGATGTAGAACAAGTTGTGAATCACCAACACGGAGCTGCTTGACCAGAAAAAGAAGTTGCGAGTTCCCTTTGGAACAAATATGGTCATCCATTCCAACAGAATTGCTGATTTGATCAGCAAAACAATGCAGAAATAGAGAATGAGCCCCTGGAAGAATATCTTCTTATTGTTAGATGTATAGATGGATAGATGAAGCAGACTTAGAAGAATTCACCTGGTTGACAGCTGGGAAGTCCCCAAGGCGGATATCCCACATGTGGACAAACCAGCCATATGAGTTTACAAGCTTGAAGAAAAGGTAGACGAATGCAACGTAAAGACCCTAGAAAGGTATGACATGTGTTAGAAGCAAGAACATCATTGTTAGTAAAAGGCTGACAACATACGAATGCTGCAAGCCCAAGAACTGCATTCTGTTAGAATATACTATGTTCGCATAAAATCAGAATGACTTACTATCGGTGATTTTAAATCTCTTCAAAATAATCCTCGAGTATACTCTGATCACTACACATAACGATGTGATAACAAGAACAAGTATAAGCACGGCCCGGACGAGGCTATTCTGGTTGGACGGGTTATCGAAGTTAGACGTGACACCAGTAGGAGGTTTAGTGGCCGGCCCATCGAGAATATCTCCCAGAGGATTATTCGGGTCTTGGTTGACAGGAGCCATTGCTGCTGTTTGTTAGAGATAAAACACTGCCCTCAAGGGGTTTCGATAGATGTCGGCGATGATGACGACAAGAGTGATATGATAGATTCAGGGCAACTTCATTTGATATGAAAATCTTGGATTATCAGCTTGGAGTATTAGTGTCATGATTTCTATGCATGTACTCTATTACACGCCACAAGCTGATGATTCACCCCTGCAAGAGAAACGAACGGCTTTTTTATTTGGAGGATTTGAGGGGTGTACTTGCAACCAAGCTGACATCGCGCCATTCGGAGCTTTCTTGGCTGCGCAACCATTCTAGAACAGCTTTAAAGGCGCAAAATAAATGAAATGGGCTCCTCGATAAAGTTGGGTGTCAATCCCTTGCGAGGAAGTGACTAGATGCAGTCGTAGGAATCGTGTCGAATGTATTGCATCCAATGAAAGCTGCATACCTCATGCTGTGTCCCCAAATCTTTAAGCTTATACTGGTTTCATTACAGCATGTAACGTCTTTACCAAGTTTACCACATTGACCACTGCATGGCCATGTGCTCTAAATTGTTCATATCCTCGCGACGGGACCTCCCAAGCGGCTGCTGATAGCTTGCATCGCGCAGAACTACCCGGTTCGAAATATTGACAGATATGAAGCGTGCCAAGGCCAGTTGATGACACCGAAGTGTGTCATAGTAAGCGCAGTCCTGCAGCTACATGGCAAAGTAGGTAAGGCTTTAACGCATACATATCTGAAGACAAATGTATGGAATGAAGATAGTATGCCTTGATATCATTACTAGGGTTGCACTAATGCAACTGTATGGCTCGCAAATTGGTTGGCTATAGAGCAAGTTCTCCGTCTGTGCCACGTGCGGGCATAGTTCGTAAAGTAACCCCTAAGAAGCATTTGGTGATAAAGCTGCCAAGAGTGTGAACAATGGTACTCCATCTTGGCCATTGTTGGCGCTCCCTGCGGGGTGGTGGATTATCCGAAGAGTGTTAAACGGGCCGGACCGATCTGACGACCTTAGTGGCTTATTAGGCGCGGCATAGGGTAGTTGTTAGGCCCAAAACCGTATGAAATTACTTATTAAGGAAGGTGTGAAAATAGACTATAGGTTGCTAAAGGCTTCTATTTTCATTAACCTGTGGAGTTTCCTCACCACGAGGCATTGTGAACTATTCCGGCCCTGCTGAAGCACAGGGCGGAGTAGTCAACGTCATATACAGCGCCTTAGTGAAAATGCAACCCACCAGCTATCGGGCGCCCGGAGGCTAATGGAAGTTGTTGACAAATTATATGCTCTCCAACAGTTTGAAAACAGAACAACAGAGGGCATGGATATCTACCTTAGTCCTCTGGGTATCACCGAAGGAAGAAAAAAGATGGTGCCCTCCAATATACAAAAGCATCGGTCTCAGATAAACAGTTTAGGTGTCACCTGGGACGAGATTGCAGAAAATGGAGGCTATATCGACATTCCTTTGATACGGACCAGGCTATTTTTATACTTCATTGGGTCACTGTCAACAAGCCACAACACCAGCGCATGAAGGAAAATTGCTATAGTTGCACGAAAGTAACCTCAAAAGGCTATCGCAGACAGGAGGACGAAGAATTGAGGACACGCATTCATATAACAGTCGTGCAACGTCAACTCACGGGGGTATGTAATGTTAAAACATTTAAAAAGACTCTTGCATCCTCGTGGCTTGGGAAGTTCATGATTAGTTTTGCCTATTGTGATGGCAGACCTACATATAGATACCTCTGAGCAACTTCCACCTTGGGTCCAAATACCCTCCACGATGCCTACGAATGGATCTAAGAGCACCAGATCCATCGTAGACATGCCAACACCGACGACATCTTCAAGTTACTTGCACCTCGAAGGTAACGTGCAAAATGGATGCAAAGGAGAGTGCCATTCACCAACGAGAGAGTATGATGACGATGCCATATGTGTCGTTGGGATGGGTATGTCATTTTCCTTCATGTCCTCTAATCACAAGCTGACGTTGCTCTAGCTTGTCGTCTGCCAGGGGACGTACGCTCGCCGGCAGGGATGTGGGATTTTCTTCTAAATAAGAGGTCAGGTCAAGGCCGCGTTCCTGCTCAACGTTTCAATATAGATGGCTTTCATCATGCGGATGATAGTCGAGCAGGTGTTATGAGCGCAGACGGCGGCTATTTTCTGAATGAAGATGTTCGGCAATTTGATAACAGCTTTTTCGGAATTAATAACCTTGAAGCGACTTATTGTAAGTAGGAGTTATCTCTAGTGTTCCTCCTACTAGTTTGAGAGAGTCCCTGAATGGAATACTGAAAATCTAGCCGATTCTGGGAGGTCCATCAGACTCTAGTAACTAGGCTAGCACATCGATGTGGTTCATGCTAACGACTTGACGCAGTGGATCCCCATCAACGGAAGCTTCTTGAAGTGGTCTATGAGTGTTTTGAGAATGTTGGCCTCTCCATGGACGACATATCTGGAACGAATACAGGCGTATACGCTAGTAATTTCACTGTCGACTATACAAACATGCATTTCCGAGACCCTGACTATCTTAGTCGGTATAGTTCCACCGGCTCCAATATGGCAATCATAGCGAATAGGATTAGCCATGTATTCAACCTCCACGGGCCAAGGTAAGTGTTCTGTATCAAAGCGTTGCTTAAAGTCTCTAACGTGGACTTCAGCCTGTCGCTAAATACGGCGTGTTCTTCCTCGTTGTACTGTTTACATACAGCTGTTCGAGCTATCTTAGCCGGTGATTGCGATAATGCTGTCGTCGCCGGTGCGAATCTCATCATGAGTCCTGAACAGCATCTGGAAACCATGAAAGGCGGCGTACTTTCTGGAACTTCTAGTTGTCACACGTTTGATGAGTCGGCCGATGGCTACGGTAGAGCTGAAGGAGTCAATGCCGTTTATATAAAACGTCTATCGTCTGCCTTGAGAGATGGTAACAAAATCTGGGGTATAATCCGTGGAACAGCAGTCAACTCGTATGTATAACCCTTAATTATCTACAATGTTCCCTTTTCTACTCCTATTCTCGTTTTGAATTTGTTAATCAGAGACATGACTTTAGGAACGGGAAGACCCCTGGAATTGCACAACCAAGTGCTGAGCTGCAAGAGGCAGTCATAAGAAAGGCCTATTCTCATGCCAGATTAAACTTCTCTGACACAGACTATATTGAATGCCATGGGACAGGGACATCCATCGGAGATAAGATAGAAGTTGACGCTCTAGGGAGATGCTTCTCACCGAGGGACGGCGCCCCATTAATGATCGGTTCGGTGAGTGTACAACACAACACATTTGATACCATTTTATGCACAGCGAGCATCGCGGTAGAATGAAATATTAATTATTAACCTAGGTAAAAACCAACTATGGTCATAGCGAGGCTGCAAGCGGATTGACATCACTTATAAAAGTACTGCTCGCATTTGAGCATGCCAAAATTCCACCGACCTTTGGAGTCAATAAGCTGAATCCTAAATGTAACGATTCATTTTTCCTATTCATACCATGCAAAATTAAGACCTGTTGCTAACTTCGCGTCGTGTCAGTGCACCTTGACTCCTTGAATATGAAAGTTGTAACCCAAACAGAAGAATGGCCTCGATCCGTCCGCCGAGCCAGTGTTAACTCGTTTGGCTACGGAGGTTCGAACTCACATGTAATTGTCGAGTCTCTTGACAGCTACTTCGGGAGAGAACCCAATGAAAAGTCACCCACAACTATTAGAGACCGGACTCTTGTTCTACCTATCTCCGCAAAGTCTAAGAAATCACTCGAATCCCGGCTGAAGCAGATTTCGGTCATACTTCAGATTCCAACAACACCTCTCAGCGGCGTCGCCTTCACATTAACTGAACGAAGATCCCATTTCAAACATAGACAGTTTCTGTTAGCGAAAACGAACCCATATGGAGATTTAGAGTCGATGCTGCCTATGGAATCCAACTCCTCAGATTCACTGCCCCTCGCTTTTGTATTTACTGGTCAAGGAGCTCAGTATGAAGGAAGTAAGTACATCCTCATTGAATGAACCATTACCTAACATTCGACACCATCCCAAAGTATTTGTGGTTGAAGTGCAATCTAGATTCATTTCTATTGAAACACTTGCGCCTGATAATTTTCACCTCTGACTAATGACGTTGTAGTGGCAAGGGAACTCCTTTCCCGAAATCGCGTATTCCTTGAAACAATCAAAGACCTTGATAAAGTCTTACAGCATCTTCCCTCCGAGATAGCACCGAATTGGTCCTTAGAACAAGCGATTACCGACCTACCCAACAGTACAATAAACCAGGCTACACATAGTCAACCCCTTTGCACAGCTATACAGGTCGGCCTTGTGAATGTGTTGAGAAGCTGGGGTATCTCGCCATCCGCCGTGGTTGGCCATTCTTCAGGAGAAATTGCAGCAGCGTACGCCGCAGGTTTACTAACCGCATCGCAATCCATCATTGTGGCTTTTCTACGTGGCCATGCCGTCTCACAAATACGAGAAGTTGGCGCTATGATAGCTGCCGGACTTAAGTCGCAAGCGGCCAAGAAGCTTATAGCCGAAAAGGGGCTTACAGGGGAGGTCTGCGTCGCTTGCGTCAACGACCCGGAAAATATCACGCTGAGTGGTTCTCGAGAGGGAATCGAGTCGATATTTTCTGAGATCCAGAGCCAACGCAAGTTTGTGCGTAAGCTAGAAACGGGTAGCCAAGCTTATCACTCACACTTGATGCAAGTTGCTGGCGCCAACTATGAGAAATTAATTGCCCCCTGTCTCATTAGGGATTTGAATGCGCAACAGTCTACAACAGGTATCACGATGTACTCCTCTGTAGGCCATAACGACAAAGAAATTGGAATCCTTCAAGCCAGCTGCGACATGGCAAATTACTGGCGCAGAAATCTGGAAACCCCAGTTCAATTTTCCCCAGCACTACAGGCTTTAATCAACGGAGGAGATTATCACCTTATTGAGATCGGGCCTCATCATGCGCTCCAAGGGCCTATCAAACGGATCAAGTCAAATCTAAACAAGAACCACTTGCCGTATAGCCCTACCTTGACGAAAAGCCAAAGTGATGACTTGAGCATGAGTAAACTAGCAGGCACCCTATTCACCCATGGTCACTCATTGAACTGGCAAGAAATCAATACCCTCCCCGAAAGACTCATGCAACTCTACGATCTTCCCCCTTACCCCTGGGACTACCCAGAAAAGCTGATATGGCATGAGCCTCGTGCTAGTGTTGAATTGCGAAACAGAAAGTATCTACGTCATGAATTATTAGGCTCGCAACAGCTGGCCGGGAACGGTGTCGACTGGAGCTGGAGAAATATTCCTCGCCTGAACGAGGTTCCCTGGATACGGGACCACAAGATAGAAAATCAGATCGTCTTCCCCGCAGCAGCATACCTCACCATGGCTATAGAGGCAGTGTCGCAGGTCCAGGATATTCGCCTTACGCTGCGCGGCAGTACAGAGTTTGAATTCCAAAACGTTAGCTTCAGCGCGGCTTTTGTTCTCCGAGACGATGTAAATGAGACAGAAAGCGTTGAGCTGCATACCACGTTAACGTCCCGTAAACTGTCTACTACAACTTCGTCAGCAGAGTGGTATGACTTTTCAATCTCCTCGTGGGCTGAAGGGCAAACTACAGTTCACTGCGCAGGAAGTATTCGAACGACTCAGTCTTCAACTCTAAAAGGGATGGTGACGATTTCTAACACAGAAGGTTATGAGACTCGGTCCTCCATGGACCGCTGGTACGAAAAGTTGAGAGAAGAAGGCCTCAACTTTGGGTCCTATTTCAAGTCAGTTACAAGCCTTTCTACCGATGGGGCCCGAAGGCGAGAAGATGCTATTTCCATGACTTGCTTACGGCCTCAAATAAAGTCAAGCACAGACTATGTTCTACATCCAATTGCCATCGATGCGTGTATTCAAGCTGCCATCTTCGGCGGTACTGGAGGAAGGCTAGGTTCGCTTCGGGCACATCTCCCTGTGTTTATTTCTCAATGTCGAATCAACGGCTCGGCCATTTCTAGCACTGAGGCAAGCATCCATACGAGATCGACTAAGACGGGCATTTCTACCAGAACAATTGAGTGCACACTTCGGAATGCACACGGAGCTACTGTGTTGGATATGAATATGCGCATGTCCGAATATACGGGCAAGACGATACAGGAGTCACAAGACGTCAATGGCATTGCGCATCTGCAGCGACATCCATGCCTTCGCGTTCGCTGGAAGCCGGATATCATGCGGCTCGACCAGGGGTCTGAAAGCCAGCTAAAGGATTACATCGATGAGTTTATCATGGGTCAACATGCTGATCTTGCTGATGATATGACCTTAAGCATTATCGGTGCACTCTTGGACCTAGCCGGCCACAAGTCCCCAAGCATGCGCATATTGGAGCTTGGCGGCGGATGCGGGTGTAAAACAAAAGAGTGGCTAAATATGCTTGATAAAGATACCGCATTTCCTCGTTTAAGGAGCTGGGATAAAGGTCATCTTGATGAGGATGGAAATATGGAGGTTGAAGGAGGGGCTGAAGGACCCTTCGACATTGTACTCATTCCAGGGGTAAGCGAATTCATCTCAGTTGAGGATTCAATTTTCTAACAATTTTGACACAGCATGCCGCATCAAAACGGTATTGGAAAGAAGCTCCTGAACAGCTTCTAGAGAGAGTCAGTAGCGAGCGAGGACTCGTTATCACTCGCAAAACGGAAGAATCAATAGCTACTCTTCGTGCTGCTCAATTCACCCTTACTGACGCGGGGCACAAGATCATCCTCGCAACTAAGCAAACCAAGAGTCGCCCTTTACAAGACAGAGAAGTGCTTATAGTAGTAAGTAACAAAGAAGCCCATAACGTCAGTTTTACTAATAGTTCCAGTACCGTGATAAATCCTCTGCTGTCGATGAGCTTATCGGTCCTCTAGCGGTATACCTACAGGAAGCCGCCGGTGTAGGTCAAGTACAACAAGTTGCGCTATCAAAGCTTCGCTCAGTTTCAATCGACCCAAGTACCATATGTATTTCACTGTTGGAGCTTGAGCACGAATTTCTTGCATCCATGGATCCAGACGATATGGACCTTTTGCGAATTGTTACCAACATAGTTACCGATCTAGCCTGGATCACAGGAACTCAAGCGCTAAACTGTTCGAACCCTCGGCTTACTATGTCTAGCGGGCTCTCTCGTTCCCTCATGCTAGAACAGCCATCTTTGCGATTCTCCGTAATAGATATCAGGTCCTCTCATGTCTTTAGGCAGAAGATACAGACTGTCTGCGAGAATGTTCTCAAAGCGCTTGTGCCACAGTACGAGATGGATGATAAGGAGTTCACGCAAACCAACGACATGCTATTCGTCAGTCGTTTCTACCCTGATGTGAATCTCAATTCCCAATTTCAACGTCGGCTGGGAACACAGGCACAAGATCGAACGTGCAAAACTACACTGGCATCTGCTGAGCCTGCCCGACTTGCAATTGGTAAAGTTGGTGTCACGGACACCATTCATTTTCAGCAACTCTGTGAGCCTCCCAAAGAACTCCCAGCCGGGTTTGTCGATATTCAAGTCAAAGCTGTGAGCTTAAATGCCAAAGATGTATACAATCTCAACGGGCGCATGGAGGTGCGCGAAGCCACCACAGCTTGCGAACTCACCGGGATCGTGGTAGCCATCGGTCAAGATGTCACAAATGTCCAACCTGGAGACCGAGTCGTGGCAATGGTCCCGAACCATTTCACCACCACAGAACGAGTACCAGCATGGACAGTTCATAAACTTCTTCCTGGGGAACAGTTCACGGAAATGTCAACAATCCCGGTGGCTTATAGTACCGCCCTTTTCGCATTGCATGATTGCGCCCGATTACGTAGTGGTGAATCGGTCTTGATTCACGGCGGGTCTGGCGCTCTTGGAATCGCTGCCATCAACAGTGAGTAGGATCCACTTTTACCCCTATTACCCCTATTACCCCTTTCTCCATCTCCAGAACCCAGATTATCTATCCAAGTCTTCCTACCAAATTCAAGACGCAATACCTTTCGATAGATATGTCTACTAATCTCATGTGTCTTAGTTGCGCAAAATACCGGTGCGGTAATCTACACAACGGTCAGCTCACAAGCCAAGAAGGATTTTCTAGTGTCCCAATTCGGCATACCAATATCGCACATATTCAGCTCGCGCGACACGTCTTTTGTAGATGGTATAATGACCGCAACTAACGGTCGTGGAGTCAACGTGATCATCAATTCGTTGGTTGGCGACTTGATGCATGCGAGTTGGAGCTGCATAGCAAGCTTCGGGAGGTTCGTCGAGGTGGGCAAGCGTGAGCTTCTGGATGCAGGGAGGCTTGACATGGCCATATTCCAGCGCAATGCAACATTCGCTGCGTTTGATCTAAGCGAGATGTTTTACTCCAAGGACCCCTTCCAAAACCAAGCTTATGCTAGGTAAGTCAGCTTGAATGACCACATATCCTTGAATGCGTGCTCATAAATATTTAAAAGCAAACTGAGAGATGCACTCGAGTGGCATCGCTCTGGCCACATAAAGCTAGGGCCACTCAGAGTATTTGATGTCGCCGACATCTCCAAGGCGTATCGATATTTCTCTTCCAAAGATCGGATAGGGAAGGTCGTCATTTCTCTTGAAAACCCAAAAAGCCAGATACAAGTGAGTCGCGAGTCCCGACAACTATGAGTTGGGTTTTAACACATGACAGATCGTTGAGCCTAGGTATCGAACGATATTCGATCCTAACAAGTCGTATCTTCTCATTGGATGCTTGGGTGGCTTAGGCCGTAGTATCGGCCGTTGGATGGCAGCACGGTGAGAAATATTCTTCATTTCTTAAAATCTACTACCTACACCTTAAATAAACTAGGATGAATTTTTTGCTGACTCAAAACGTAGTGGCGCTCGACATTTAGTCTTCCTTGGAAGATCTGGTTCCGATAAACCCAGTGCACAGAAATTTATCTCTCTCCTAAAAAGCATGGGCGTCAAGCCAGAGGTGATTAAAGGAGATGTTTTATCTTCCGACGATGTCACGAAGGCTATTGCGGCTTGCGTAGGTACTAGTAAACCCATAGGCGGCGTCATCCAAGCTGCCATGGGTCTTCACGAAGCCCTCTTTTCTCGAATGACAAACACAGCCTGGCACCAGGGAATTGATGCTAAGTGGACGGGTACCTGGAATGTACATACCGCGCTCGAAGGCCACGACGAAGCGCTCGACTTCTTCCTGCTAACATCGTCCATTTCGGGGACTGTCGGAATCGCTACCGAGGCCAACTACTGCGCATCCAACGGCTTTCTTGACGCATTTGCGCGTTGGCGCCGCGAGCAGGGCAAGCCAGCTACATCAATAGGTCTGGGTATGATATCTGAAGTGGGCTACTTACATGAGAACCCTGAAATCCAAAACATCCTACTGCGCAAAGGTATCTATCCACTCAGCGAAGACGAGTTCCTTCAGGTCGTCGACTTCGCTCTTGTAGCCGGTGCGAACACCGACCCCGCGGAAGCCCACATTCTGACGGGAATGGAGTCGTTCGGGTTTCGAAACCTGATGGCCAAGGGCTTCGACGTCAACAACCTCCCGATGCAGGATCCCCGCTCGAGCATCCTAGCCGAGGCGCTTGAAGCCGAACAGGTCGTCCAAGATGTGGAAGATGACGGGAAGCAAGGCCGGTTTGCGGCCAACACCGCGGTCTGGGCCAAGGAGCTCCCGGCGCTGATCTCCGGGTCGCTATTAGCCGAGGCCGATGCTACTTCGCTACGAGATGCACTTTTGCGGGTCATCCGAAGACAATTCTCAAATCTGATCTTGACGCCGATCGATAAGATTGACGAAACCCAGGCTTTGGCACAGTTTGGCGTGGATAGTATGATTGCGTCCGAGTTCCGAACCTGGTTCTGGGCTACCTTTAAAGTGGACATACCGTTTCTCGACCTCCTGAGCGCAACAAAATCATTGTGCTCCCTTGCTGATGCGGTGGAGGTAAAACTAAAGCAGGGCTTAAGCGCAGGCGCATAATAACCCAGGCAGCTGAGGTAGGAGAAGTATGTGAAGCAGGCGATTGAGATGGAGTTATCATATGGAACAAATTTCACCATGTTTTATCAGTCTATGTAAATCTAGCTTGAGAGGATACCTAGGTCCTAGCTTATGGCAGTGCAATTGTATAAGTTGGATATTTCACTATTTTCCTCTAGTCTCACTAGGAAAAGTCAAGCCTAAGTCTGATAGGAAGCTATGTGTTGCATGTTGCACCATTAGGGAGGAAAAAGATATAAAGGGAAGCTTAGTTGACTAGGTAGACTAAATGGCAGTGGGCTAAAACCATATGGTGGTTAGTCTCCTAGGAGACAGACCCCGCAACACTATGGAATCCAGTGTGTACTTCAACTTATAATGTATGAAGACTTGATGATTTGGAATTATCCCTGTGCCTGTTGGGTCAAAAGGCTTTATGTCTCTACATAGAAGCTCTGCACCAATGGAGTCCTGTGCCGTCGTCTTAGGAACTCCAGCCGGAGCCTCGTAGGGAAACCCGCGTTGTCGCTGTAACGAAGCACTCAGGGCCCGTGCACGCAACGGACCAATTGAATGAGTCCCCATCCCATCTCCTAATTATAAAGAGAGGCCACGCCTCCCTAGATTTCTCGTTCCCTCCCACGACCATCTCACTCACAGAAAGTCGTATTTCTTCCAGTGCCCAACCGATAAACCTTGTCAAATATCATGTATGATAATGGGCTCGTCGACCTGCGCCACCAGGTACAGGCCCAAATCTGGGTCGACAAGGTGAATGAAGCCCACGAAAGGAGCCAGCTCTGCCCGTGGGTCTCCACCTTTCATCCTAAGAGACTTGCCTGTACACTCGAGGGCACCTTCCACCACGGCTCATTCAATGCTGGCGTGAAGATGGTCTTCAGCGATGGCACAGCTTGGATGATCCGTTTCCCTCGTGTGGGGAAAGTCCACAATGAATATGCCGAGGAGAAGGTTGCTATGGAGGTGAGAGCCCTCAGCCTCATCCGCGAACGGACTACCATCCCCGTCCCGAAAATCCAGGCGTGGGGTTACGATGCCGACAACTCTCTCGGCCTGGGTGCGTTCATCATGATGGACTTCATCAACGGCGTGTGCCTCAACGACCTCCTCATAAACCCCAACGAAGCCGCGCCCACGAGACTCTTGAGAGAGGACATCAGTGATGAAGATATCGAGCTCATCTACAGGCAGTTTGCGAACTTTCTGCTCCAGTTGTTCAGCCTCGATTTTGACAGCATCGGCAGCCTGCCATCGCTAGAGGCTAAATCTGAAAGCCCCATGCCGAAGCGCCCACTGACATACAAGGCCCATGATATTCTACATAATGGAGGAGTTGATGTTTTTGGTCCGGTTTGTCGCTCTTATGTCCATTCCCATCCCCGTACACCTTTTATCAACCATAGCCCTATCCTAATTGAGTGTCTCAACTGAGAAATATGGTCTCTAGGTGATCGATGTCAAGGGTTCGCGACGGCGACTGAGTATTTTCAGTATATCCTAGGACAGGACTTCGAGCAGCTCACTAACCAGCCAAACTCCATTTATGGTCCTCATGATGCCAGAAACAGATACCTGTCGCTCAAGGTTCTGGAATCCCTGCTGCCTGATCTCGTAAACAAGAAGTATGACGGCGGGAAGTTCAAACTAATTTGCGACGACCTCGGCCTGGCAAATCTAATTGTCCGAAGCAAAGAAGACCTCACTGTCGTGGGAGTGGTGGACCTCGAGTGGTCATATATCGGGCCCGCCCAGCTGTTTGGTTCGGCGCCGTGGTGGCTTCTCCAAGATAGACCCGTCAATGAAGAGTGGGAGTGGCAAGATGGCAAGCCGCCCAAGCTTGCCGAGCGGTACTTCAAGTACCTCAATATTTACAAACGCGTGCTAGAGGAAGAAGAAGCGAAAATGCCAGGGCACGAGGAGAGGGAGCTCTCTGATCTCGTCAAGTGGTCGCAGGAATCGGGGGCCATGTGGCTGCATATGCTTATCTCGGTCGGTTTTAATGATCACCATAGCTTCCCCTTCACGCAGCTGCGCCAGCATGTGGGTGAAAAGGAGTGGGAAAGGCTTAAGGCGGAGTTTAGGACGCTACCAGACTTAGAGGCATTTGTGACACGGAAGACGCTTATGTTGGAGGAATATGAAGTAGCCAAGGTCAAGTTGGAGAGCGAAAAAGCGCTTGTAGACAGTGGGCAGATGACGCGCGAGGCGTTCCTCGCCGGATCTGTTGAGCCACGATAAGACACAGTAAATAAAAACGGCTTTCCATACACTCTATATAAATTGATTATCCCCCGTGAAATCTCCTTGTGAACATTGCTTGTTACTGCTGAAGTGAGTAGTCAAGGGACTGCCTTCAGGTATAGTACAGGGTGTCTTGGCATGAACTTGTATGTAAGAAGGACTTCCCCCATCACTCATTCAGTCAGATAATCAAGTCAATACAACAACATATACCTCATATACCGTATCTTTCAGCATTAACATCCTTGTTGCCATTTGTCTTTTACCTTTTGCCGACGTTGTGTCAAAAAGCTTTATGTCTCTACATAGAGGCTCTATTGACATCTACCTCTAGAAGTCTACCAGCTTGGCTATGGATGCTAGACTATGAAGGTATAGTATATGCCTATAGCGGTTCACTTGATTGGCCCGGTTGTTTCAACCCTATGAGGGTTTTGGAGGATATAATTGAATCAGCCCCACTCTGGATAATACTGACATCGACATATTTAAAAGGGATAGATTGAATAGTAGGGTGAATATATTTCGGCAGTTAGGCAAGGTCCTAAAGTGGCTTGGAGTTTCCAATGCCCACTCATCCCCATTGCAGAGTAAGGCCAGATAGGGGTGACCTGCACTCATCTCAACTAGGACCTCGAATGTAACTCAAGACTAAATTTCATGTGATTGTTTTATTATTACATTCCAGGAAGAACCTAGACCTAAGAATTGAGTAGAATTCAAGCCGGGACGAATAAAGGCACGGAGCCCGCCGCAACCCTCACCTGAGGGCCACTTGTGTTCCCAGTTCTTACAACGATCGCCGAAAATTTGAACTGAAGCCCAACAGACAAGATGCAGCTAACTTCTCTCACAGCTTTAGCTCTAGTCGTGCCTACAAATGCGCTAATTCGTTTCTCATGCTCCCAACTTGTAGTTGACCGCATCGACCCCCTAGTCAACCCGGGTATGGTGCCATCGCCCCATCTACATCAGATTATCGGCGGAGTGAGTCGGATCCTCCAGGGCTAGAATGGAAAACACGAGGCTGACGGATGTAGAACTCGCTCAATGCGACGATGGATCCCGCCAAGGACATGCCTGGTGAGTCAACTTGCACGACTTGCCAGTTCACCGAGGATACCTCCAACTACTGGACCGCCGTACTTTTCTTCAGGGCTCGTAACGGTACCTTCAAGCGTGTCCCCATCATGCCCAACGTTGGCTTCGATGGAGCCGAGGGCGGCATGACCGTCTACTACATGCAAAACGGCCTGTCCGACTACCAACAACGATCCAAGGTTACCGCCTTCAAGCCTGTAAGGGATCACAGATTCTCGGATAAATGATTGGAATAGCTGATCAATGCAAGGGATTCCGTATGCTTGTTGGTGATGCGATGGCTAGAACTGCCGAGCAGGCGAACAAATACAAGCAGGTCTCATACACCTGTCTGCAGGACATACTTACTCGTTTCCCTGAGACCAAAAATCTCCCAAATAAAAAAGTAAGCAACGTCGAGAGTACCTTTCACCAATCTCTGTCTGTTTGGGGGTCAGAGGTTCTGAATCGGACTCGTTGAGATGCCGTTTTCAAGATGACTATTACCCCTGAAGCTTTCATCCCATTACTGACCTATGTCGTCAAAGTGCCCGGCCGGCATTATGGCAAACGTCCGCTTCCCAACGTGAGTTGACGATACGCAATCATATCAAACTTTTTAGGCAATCATCTAACGTAGAGCAGCTGCTGGGACGGCAAGAATCTTGACACCGCAGACCATATGAGCCACATGTCGTACCCGGTCAGTGGTAGCTTCGACTCGCAAGGGCCGTGCCCCGATACCCACCCCGTTCCCGTTCCTCAGCTCATGTACGAGACTATCTGGGACACTCGACAGTTCAACGACCCTAATGAGTGGCCTGAGGATGGATCGCAACCTTTCGTCTGGAGTATGGGCGACCAGTAAGTGTTTTGTGTGCGATAACATCACCTCAGGGGCTCGCTGACGTAATCATTCAAGAACTGGCTACGGCTCCCACGGTGACTATCTCTTCGGCTGGAAGAGCGATGCTCTTCAGAGAACAATGGATACGCCGTGCTATGTGACATGTCCTACTCTTACCACGCAGTCAATTGCCAACCAAAATAAATGCAAAATCGATAGGACGGTTCAGGAGGATATTGACTCTTGTAAGTAACCAGGATGAGATGGGTTAGAAATTCTGAGACGTTCAGGCGACTAACAATATGTTTAGGGCTACCTGCGATTCCCGGCAGCCCCCAGATAACGAAGTAGTAACATAGGGGTGAGAGATAGTAGGGTTATATACGTAAAGTTATTTTCTGCCTTGAATAAACGAGTCGAATTCAACAGCTGAAATTCCTTGTTCCGGTGATAATTACATACTCTGACCAACAGTATTGTGGAAGTCGCGAAAATATATCGCAAGATACCTATATCTGGACTCTGGAGAGTTTACCGATGTCGCGTCGGCTCCCTTTTCAGCCGAATCCTACATTATAGGTCCGTATTCGTATTAGAATTTGAGTCGTGCTGTTTGGCTGAACCAACTTATGATCCCTGACATTTCCCTGGGATCCCCTACATACACATTCTACAGTTTCCTTTCCAGCTTCATACAGATGCCCTCTTATAGCACTGGACCTTGCTTTATTATATGGATGTTTGCTTGCATTTATAACAACCTGAAATTTTAGCAGAAAGAAAAGTTGGACGCCAGTCATTGACAGCTGTGCCCCTTTGAGCAGTGCGTTATTGGTGTTCAAGCTACAATCTCCTCGACTGCCAACTACCTTCGCCCATTCGCCCTCACTTGCAGCCAGCACAGAACAATATCGTTGATTGATCTATGGATGCCATAATCGAAATCCTGAATAATCAAACATGAACGCGGTATCATTTGTCAGCTATCTCGTGAGAATACGTAGGTATTACCCGTGCGGGTGGAGATGGAAGTGGAGCTAGAGGAAATTCTATCAGCCCCTTAAGCGAGGGTGAACTGAACAATCATATGAAGCGACTATGATCCTCTGATTCTCTAACATGGGGTGTGTATCTTTGTTTCTTTCTTTCTATATTTCTATTAAATGGTTATGATTTCAACACATCTTGCGCCTCCGTAAGTTTCACATATAACATAAGAGCCGGTGTCTTGCATCTGCGGCACCGCGCCAATATGGGGATGCACAATATATCGGAGATAGGAGCATTGCGGCCCCTTCTACTCCGGAGCATCGGCGTTTTGGTAGTCATAGTCATCGTGCGATTCCTCCACAAAGGCTATATTGCGCGGAGCAGAGTGAGGTCTTTGAAAGCCCAGGGCATTGTAAGTTCACGACCAACGCGTTTATTACATGCCCAGCAGATGGTGAAGATCAGTCATGACTAATTGCTCTGATAAGCCCGTGCTGCCGCATTCCCTGTTATTCGGTCATCTCCCGATCCTTGCCGACTTCCGAGCGGCTCACCCTCCCGATGTTAACATTTACATGTTTCACCCTTGGCTTGCCGCAAATGTTAAGAAATACTTCCCGGACCGGGAGAAGCTACCACCAGTCATCTACGCCGACCTTTGGCCCGTAGCCGTCTCCTTGGTCATGGTGTTTGATCCTATAGCTGCATCGCAATTTACCCAAGTCACGAGTCTTCCCAAGGATCATGTCACCGCTGAGTTCTTGATGCCGCTGACAGAAAACTTGGATATGATTACTTCGGAGGGTCAACTTTGGAAGAGCTGGCGGTCAAGATTTAACCCGGGTTTCAGTCCGCGGAACTTGACGGCCCTACTCCCAGAACTTATCGAAGAGGTCCAGGTTTTCGTGAACGTGCTGAAGGATCTGGCAGGTAAGAATGGAATATGGGGGCCGGTTTTTCAGCTCGAGAACAAGACAACTAACTTGACTTTCGATATCATCGTGAGAGCTTCTGTGTAAGTGACAATAGAGTTCTTCCAGTCCTGTACCTGGAATATTGACATAAAGTAGAGATTTGCGACTACACGAGCAGTCGCGTCAGTCTAGCAGTCCTCTGAAACTGGCTTTTATGGATCAAATCAAGTTGATGAGCATGGTGGTCAACGCCGCAAGATTGCTTCCTGTCATCAAAATGCCTTGGCACCATGCGGCTATCAGACGGAATAACAACACCATGCGCAAATTCCTGCTCCCACAGATAGAGAGCAGGCTGCGATCGGAGAATTCAATTGACCCGAAAAAAAAAACGATTGTAGACCTCGCCATGAAGTACAACGACAAGGATGACCCCAACGCATCTAAGAAGTTCGATGCGCAATTTGTCGATAGGCTCATAGCAAATCTGAAAGCGTTCATTTTTGCAGGGCACGATACCACTTCGTCCACCATCTGCTTTTTGATGAAGTTATTTCAGGACCACCCAGATTGTTTGGCGAAAGTCCGGACTGAGCATGATTCCGTGTTGGGACCAGATCCAGAGAAGGCAACGGAGGTTTTGGCTGCATCGCCTCATCTCCTATATTCCCTTCCATACACTTCAGCCGCCATCAAGGAAACCTTAAGACTATACCCTCTAGCGGCGACTGTGCGCGATAGCAAGACTGTTCCTGGGTTTTACATCACTGCTCCAGGCTCGCCGATGAGATACCCTATGGAGGGGTTTGGGCCGTGGCTAGCTGTGCCGGGAATCCAACGCAACCCTGACTACTGGCCCCGGCCAGACGAGTTCGTACCTGAGCGTTGGCTGGCTGTTGAAGGCGATCCGCTGTACGTCGCTACTAAGGAGGCTTGGGCTCCGTTCTCCCTAGGCCCGAGAAACTGCATTGGGATGGAGTTGGCCATGATTGAACTTAGACTAGTATCTGTGTTTGTCGTACGCACTCTCGATATCGAAGAGGCATGGGAGGAATGGGATAAGAAACAGTGAGTACACCATTGAACACGTTTCCATTGAAGGACTTGTGAACACAACTTTCTAATTCGATTTTCTGCAGGGGTCCCAACGCTACCCCTACTCATGTTGTGGATGGCGAGCGTCTTTACAGCATTGGAAACGGTACGGTTCATCCGAAGGATGGTATGCCCGTTCACGTAAAGCTGCGAACTCATACGCCAGCCAGCTGAATGTAGGGAATTGGTTATGTACTATATTAGTACTACCTACAAATGAGTGGGATCGATCTAAAAAACCTTTATGTAGGTTCTAGCAAGCATATCTAATATCTGATAATCACTCTTCAATCCCAATGAAAATTTCAAGTCTCCAGGTTTTCTCATTTTGATGAGAAGTTGCGGCGACTTATTACCAACGCAGTTCCAAAATAGCTACCATGGTGTCAGCAAAAGGAATTCCTTGTCATCTTGATCTCCACGTTTGACTAACGCTAACTACAGACGTGGTCAATCATTACCTAGTACAGCAATGTTAGTGTTTACTGTTTCGTAATGTATCTGCTGGATATGTCAATATGACGATGCGTTTTCTTTTTTAAGTTCGGGACAGATCTTCTGATGAAAAGAAGTCGACGATAGCACCATGATGCCAATTTAAGTATTCGACTTCATATATTTCTATAGCCAGTACTTCTCTTGGTTTTCTGACGATGTATATAGGTACCTTTACTTAGACGTCTGGACTCTAACAACCCGTAATGGATCAATTATAGCATATTTAGATATCTTAGGATGTACATACTATCTATGTAGTTACTACCTAGATAGTATTTACGTCCTCCGGACATAAACAGAATCATTATCATTAGGATGTTTAAAGCTATGGTGTATTGTTGTTCAGAACGACCATGTAGGAATGCGTAGAAGATCTGTTGCGGGGTCTCCTAGGAGACCACCACCATCCATGTGTGATTTTAGCCCACCGCCATTGTAGTTTAGTAAACCAAATTTCCTTCATCATCTTTTCCTACCTGATGGTGCAACAATATGGGATACCCCAGAAGGAGAGACTCCAAAGGGTCCAAACGATCACAAAGTGTGGGCCAACATCTGATTCCACACCGCATACCGACCTTCCACTTAAGACTCCGACTCCGCATTAGTAACTACATAGCGTTCAAAGATGCTTGAGGTATCATAATTGTTCGAAGATGAGGCTGCACTAGGTTACCTATCTCTAGCTTTGTTTTGGATATACTATACAAATATCATGTAGGCCCGAGGCTCTACACGGGTGTAACGTCCGATGTCACGGTGTAAATGTCTTGGGTCACGGTAACCCTCTTACAAACGTCGTTTTTGCCTAGCGTATCGTCGTAAGACAGCATAGAATGTTCAAGAACGAAAAAAAAAAAAAACGTTTGTGATGGCCTCGCAGAATACTCCTTGAAGAAAAGAACATGTCTTACTTTGAAGTCTAGAAAGTCACCGTGGTTTCAGACACGCACGCCGTGATGTTCAATGTCCCAGCACGTGCTCTGCATCTCAACGGATCGTATAACGGCCAACGCTCTTGCTTTGCGAAAGATATCCTCGGATTGGTCTATTCGCAGGTTGATTTATCGAGTTTTGATCGTAATTAAGCAGCTGATGTTCCATATCATATGTATTTTGGTTCGAAATGATAGCGGCTTCTGACATGCAGGTACCTGTTTCAATAATCAGGATTTCGCTAGAATTAGAAGATGTCAACACCATGTATAGTATAGATCGAGAAAAGATCGTCTGCGGTGGCTCAATCGGTACACTGCTCGTCAGCGGCTGACGTGACCCTCCACGGCTGTCACCTCAGCTGCTGCAGATCTCGCGCACATAGGACCACATAACGTTTTTGTAACTGTTGCACCGCTGTTGTACAGCTTTTCTTATGTCAGATCAGTTCGACTTCCCAAGGATGCACACTAGGTATTCAACGACCTACTCAGTTCTACGATGCAGCTGTGTAGGAGATCCTGAAGGATGTGGCCTGGAATAGGAGGTGCCAAGCGTCTAAGACAGGGTGCAAGAAAGCTTGTTTTTTTCTATTTTGTACCTCATCATTGCCGGAGACGACCCTCCAAGGCTAATAACAGTTTGCGCGGCTCGAGTATACACTGCGACATCCTATACCTAGCTACTCAATGTCTCGTAGCAGATAAATCATCGTTAAATTTGATATGTGTGTATCATGAAATACCTATCGAAGAATAGGATCATGGTTGTTTATTAGACTGAAAATAATGTTTCATAACTTCGTTTCTATCCTTTATTGCTTTGGTCATTCGTTAGGAAGCTGACGCAATACTTCCAATTAATGTGTGATAACGATTCTAGACCATCAGCACTTCCGCGTTTCTGATCGCAACATCTGTAAAATTCAGTCGTACTCATAGCAATACATAATGTTGCATGTGTTGAAGTTGTCCGAGATCGACAGATAACCACTGGGATGGTGTTAAAGATGTTTCTACCAAAAAGACAACTAGCCCACTTAAGTAGACACCGGATCTTTAAATAGTATTCAAAATGACGTTTTATCTTGTTTAGATCAAGTAGTTCCGTACCTATGCAATGTATGTAATTGGTCCTAGAGTGTATTCGCTAATAAGAAAAACGGACCGCGGACACGTCCTGGACAGCTGTAACTCATTGGTCGGATAGACGCGATTAAAGCACCTACGTCAGTGGAAGGATTGGCAGGGCACACCAAGAGAAATAATGCCCCGGCCGTAACTAATTAAAATAATGCTTGTTAGAAACAGCGCTCCTAATATTCGCTTCTACCAGTACCCTCGAAGCTAATCTATAATCTAAAAGCATAGAAGTATATAATTTCAAATTTGTTTCGCTTCTCATAAGTCTACAATCATACAATCAACGACTGAATGACGCCAAGTTGTTCACATTTCGCGTGTAATGTTCTTCTCGCCCCCTTCTGTGCTAAATAAGTAACAATAACCATATCGGTACCGGATCTACATCGGCTTGATCCTACTGGACGAATGGACAACGCCAAGGGGGCTCTTCCAAATCCTCCACGCATCATGCCTATGGAATAAATATGCAAAAAATGGCCTAATAACAGGATCCCGTCAGACAAAAGCCAACATATTTACCTAATATCTGATTATTGCTGATTTCATCCGCAATGCTGATACCACTTACATCGAACAAATGCAATTACATATTAGACGATCTTTACCGAGATATTCTACGGACTAGGCGATTCTAAGTATTGTAATTCCTTCACTGGAAGGGGGGGTGAAGGGTCCCTGAAAATTACCCGTCCAGGATATCTAGCAAGGGTATACCGACGGCATGCCCTCAACCATGATAGGTGCCGAAGCCAATCCTCGTGGCTTGGTGGCTATATGCAGCCTCTCGGTTGTACCTTGAGGAACGATGCTCGGCTATGCACGACAGCTTATGTGAAGCCTGGTGTTGCTCATGGTTGAGTTGATCGACGAGACATGAAGTCAGCATGGCATATAGGATGATCTTCAAGCCAGGGTGAAAAAAGCCATCGGTAACACCTAGCAGTATGGTACCTGCTTAATTTAATATATCTTGGTGTTAGATCCATAAACATAAAAGGGAGTTGATTCGACCTCCGTTTTTGTTCGGATTTCTCTCATCATCCACCGGACCACGTCGACGACTACACCAACCACAGCAGCTCCAGGCCGACTCTCGACGACGCCACTTGAAGGACGATATACAACCGAGTTATATTCAGTTATAAGACGATTGTAAACATCACACATCGACAATGCGTTCATTCGTTGCTGTGTTGGCAGCTGCTGCCTCCTTCCAAGGAGTCTCCGCGGCCCCGTTCTTGAACGAGCGCCCTACTCCTACATCCATCACTCACACTCACACTCGCTTCCCGCACCCAACGGGTGGTTTCCCTCACCCAAGCGGTAGCTTCCCACACCACCACTCCGGCGGTTTCCCGCATCCCACCGGTGGTTTTCCGCACCACACTGGCGGCGCACGCCATGCCGGGGACCACGGTCCCTGGGTAAGGGACGAGGAGCACCATCATCCTCACCCTACGGGCCACCACCCTCACCACACAAGCCACAGCGAGCACCACCACCCTCACCCAACCGGCCACCACCCAGGCGGCAAATCAAGCAGCAGCAGCAGCGGCGGCGGCGTCCCGCAACCCACCCCGGTCGTCGGGAACGAGAAGCGGGCGCTTCCTCTCTTCTCCACCACCACGCTCTCCGGCGTCGCCCATCCCAGCGGGCACCACCCCCATCCGCACCACCCGCACCCGAGCAGCGGCGTCCCGCACCCCACCGGCGGTCACCACCACCACCCGCCGCCGCCGCCGCCCCCCGCGCACACAGGCGACGACAACCAGAAGCGCCAGGGCGGCAGCGACAGCAACAAGGATTGGATGAAGGCCCCTCCCGCGCACACAGGCGACGATAACCAGAAGCGCCAGGGCGGCAGCGACAGCAACAAGGATTGGATGAAGGCCCTTCCCGTCTCACCTAAGCGCGCGCGCGAGGTCCTCCAGGAGGTGCCGCGGGTCGTGCTCGAGGCCAACTAAGCGGGTCAAGGCTTCTGTGGCATTGACGGACCTGGCTGCATTGTATAGTAGTGTAGGGCACTAAGGAAGGATAGGTGGTCTCTTTGTCCCCCGTTTAGACTTGGCTTGGTGAGATAGAATCTGGTGGGACGCTGAGCGCGATGGCACCTGTGAGAATGGACAATGGTGTCATCTATTTCTATTCAACTTAGCTTTTTTCGTGTATATACATATGTTCTATTTTATGCTTGTACATTCCATGTTGGTGACGTTTTTTAAGGTATCGTGAAGGTCACTGGATGAATTATGAGTGAGGTCAATGGGTTAATATTGTGGTAATAGTGAGATTCTTGTATTGGATGTGCTTGCATGTGATTGTGATAACTTGGAATACGAGACATTTGCGACATGAATGTGAATGAAGCAGGTACGTGGTAAGACGCGTGCCACGAGTAAGCACGGACATGAATGAACTTTACTATGTAAATTTTTTACTATGCAGCTCTGTAAAGAAACTTGAAAAGTCCCGGCTTGGCTGGTTGTCATTACAAGGCACATCCATACCTCCATGCATAATAATGAGGTACAAGTAGTACAGAATAGCTCCCGAGTGGCTAGTGGCTAGTGGCTAACTTTACCTATAAAGTTCAATAAATAAGTGATCCTCAGACTTTTTCAACACCTGCGGCAGTGATCAAGGAAGCGCCAAGATACTACATATCGAGCTAATGAACTAAAAAAGTGTTGCCATGTACCTACATTCCAACCATTTCAACTTATTGCGATCGGATTCTTACAGATTACCCACCTACTATGTAAGTAGATACATACATACCTAGGTATGTAGTATACAAATAAATACCATGAAAGAGCCACGACGTTTCTTTCATCCATTCTTAAACACAATCCGGTCGATTCATTCACACGACAGAACGACAAAACGACAACGACGAACCACAATAAATCATCGTGGGCTACGTGCAAACCAATCTTATACACTGTAAATTTATTAATAGTCCTCAAGTTACCAGACCGTACAGTACATATCACAGTACGCATCAACTAATCACACAGTAATTTCCAGGTTTCCCAAGCTCTCGTTTGTGACTTCGCCACGTGAACAGCGAGAGCCACGAGAGTGGATACCATTCGCGGACAGCAATTAGGAACAATTAGTCAGGTCGCCATTCTCCATTTCGCTGCAGCAAGGGTCCTACACTAGGCTTCCTAGGGTCCTGGGCGTGCCGGGGTCTTTCTTTCATTGCAGCGTTTCAACAAACTCGGTGTGCGCGCGCATCTTCTCTCAGCTTGCGACATTTTTCTATGCGTTTGGACTTTTTTTTCTTTTTCAACTAAACAATAAGCAAACGGACGGATTTTGAGATCATCAAAATTCATCCTTCATTTTCTTTTTTTATCTTTATTTTTTCCTTCTTTCTTTTCCTTATCGAGATACCATGCGCGGCAGCGCCGTCACTTCGGCAGCTTTGACCGTGCTCAAACACCCCCTTTCTAGACTTGGCCGTGCCCATATATCCACTACATCATCTCACAGCAAGTCCGGAGCTCGTCTCGGAGGTAACATTCGCAAGGCCAGCACCATCCCGCACACCGTCAACAATTTCGCCCCAGGCCAGCAGTTCGAGCCTGGTGTCATCTTGAAGGGATATTCTGGTCGCGAGTACACTATCGAAAATGTTCTGCAGGACAGACAAGACCGTCAGGTCTATCTCGCCAGGTAAGAGAAAACAGAAAGAAAGAAAAAAACACCTAAGAAAACTCCACTGTAATGACGTTTTTCTCGTCTTTCTCGCCGCCGCCATGTGGGGTTCATCGGATTTAAACGCCTAACACCTCGCCAGAGCAAATGAGAAGATGTTCGTTTTGAAGAGCCTCTTCGAGAACGAATACAACTATGCGCTTCCTCTACAGTTGAGGTTTAATCACTCGCCTTACTTACGGGCGCTTCGGGACACTGTCCCGGAGCAGAAGATGTTCGTCAATGAATACATGACGGACCATCTACTCAACTTCGTCTTCAAGGACTTGCCTATGTCTATGCAGAAGCGTGTTCTCCGAGATACTCTTCGCGGCCTTTCTGCCTTGCACGATCAGAATATTGCGCATTTAGGTAAGATTTGTCAATCGGACTTAAACTCCGGATTTTTTTTTTGCTGACGTGGCACCCTTAGACATCAAAGCCAACAACATTATGATTGACTACCGCGAGACTTCAGACGGACTCGTCGTAGACCGAGTCCAACTCTCTGATCTTGAAGATTCAACTCACATCCCTCCTGGACAAGCTCTCCGCGGGCTTCAGGTCGGCAATCAATTCTGGCGCAGTCCGGAGGCGCACGTCCAGGGTGCAGTTGGCAAGCCCTCAGACATTTTCTCCTTGGCGCTAGTGGTAGGTTCACCAACATCTGCTTATTTATTATGCTTTGTGGCTACGTGTACTAAACCGCCCGGACAGTTCATATTCATGCGCCTCAAAATGGTCATCTTCCGGATCGACAGCGCGCCAAACGTCAATCTGACGAAGCCCATCTTGGAACGGCAAATCTCTACTTTTGCCGAGTGGAATGAGTTTGAATCCTTCATGGATTACCTTGGTCGGAAACATCCCTGGATGGATGACCTGCGTCGCATGGCCGACTCCTTCGGTGCGGAGAACCCGCGGCGGCCGTTCTCGCTCTGGAGGAGCGACGCGCTCGACCCCGACTTCAAGGGCCTCATCAAGGGGATGACCAACTTCGATCCCCAGAAAAGGTTCACGGCGCGGGAAGCCCTCGATCACGTTTGGTTTCGTGATGTCCCCGAGTGAATTCTTGCACAGGTTTCTTTTGCGGTATTGAGTTTTCGCGGAAAATGATTTTACGTACAGGATAACAAAGAACAAGGCAAAGGTCAGGACACAGGGCGAACATAGACTGATAAAGGGATCTCGAGGAATAGAGATATAGACAGAACCGATAGAGCAATAATCGTAATGGCAACATCAGCAGTAACTTATCTTCAGTCGGGTCATAATACTGGATTTTGTGAATCTTGTGGTTCGGCTGATTTAGATAGCTCAGGCGCTATGATTACGGCAGCGATAACGAGTTTTCAGGAGATTTCACCAAGGTTAGGGATGCCTAAAAGAGATGTCGCATTTTCGCAATGTCGTATTAAAACCACTCATGCTTATGGACGAAAATGTCTCAGAGCATTGCTGTATTTATCTTATGTCACATCTCATTTATGTTCAGAATAATGAGGATTTTCAAGTTCAGGGTTTTGTATTCAGTCATAGAGGTTCAAGGGGTTTCAGATTATTTAGTCTTCATGTTGTCAATCTTCCTAAGAGCTTTCAAGATTTAAGATTGATAGGTTTCTAATTTCTCTAACACATCTTAAAGTCTCAGGGATAGAAGTTTAGGGCGTCATCATATCAGTACTTGAGTAATACGCTAGAAAGAAAAATAAACGGCTATCGAGTCCTCATATGGTAACGACATCTTCTCTATATGAGCTCCTTCAGCCCTCCTTTCGCACCAAAAGGTCACCCTTTTACTGTGCTACACTGCCCGAGTATAGCAGTGTGCGCTTCTCATATCTAGTGCTGCACCACGGTGGCTCGTAGGACACCTTTACCCTTGGTTCCAATAGCGAACTGATAACTCGCACATAAGAAGTCCTCAGCTTTAGCACCTTGGGACTTGAACTCATAACGCAGAACGAGGGTAGCGACGAGTAAGTACTGCTGAAGTGAGTAGTCAAGGGACTGTCTTCAGGTACAGCACAGGGTGTCTTGGCATGGACTTGTATGTAAGAAGGACAGAAAGAAATTGGTATATTGATGTAGAGTTCTGACCTGAGTATCGTCCCGGATTATTTACTCGTACCACTCCGAATAGCACGCCAAGTCTCACTCTGTACAATATTCTCTATTAAAGGATTTCAGCCATTATAAAGGTGGCGGCGATAAGAGGACGAGGGCCTGAGAAGCGGCCAGCTATTGATCATATTTCTAGAGTCGTATACCTAGGTAGCTATCACGACTCGAGACTTATAGGTATGCTGAAAACTGACGTTATATTATGAAGAGGGACTATAAGAATACCCAAGGCGCGAGGGCCAGACCCAGGTCTAACGTACAGATCACATGGGTCATAGTAATATGCGCAGAATAGTCCCAAACCGAGCACCGGCTTTTAAAAGCCCTCACCCTTTTGACTTTTCGGTCGCAGAATCACCTTGGTGCCCGCGTATGGGTAGATCCAACTACGCCAGGTAAAGTGCTGTCTGGCGTTGGGTGCCGCGAGCTGCATATCCCATTTCGTGAGAAACAAGGCCACTGTCGTCTTGATAACGGCTGATGCATAATACCGACCCGCGCTTGGTAATCTCGTTAGATATCTGGACGCTGAAGGCATCTGGGAATAGAAGCTCACCATGAAAGCTTTCCGGAACCCCAGAGCGGTATGCCTTCTAGGTCCGTGAATTCCGAAGGCCTTTGGCCCTCGGGTACCTGGAAGCCGTGTGGCCGAGTCTTGGAAAGAGATTGCTCGAGGTCGCTAGCATGAACAAAACGAAAGCCGTGGAACTCATCAGGACGTGCGTGGTTATTTGGGTCGAGGCTCATGCTGGCGAGAGGCGCGCAAACCCATTGCCCGGGTTGGACTGTTGTGCCATCTGCGAAGCTGAATGGCTTCAGCGCCTTTCTCCGAATGCTCACTATTTGTCCAATTTATTAGTAATGTGTTCTTTGAACCGTAGTCGGAGTCTTAAGGGAAGTTGCACGAACTGCATTCCACAGGGTTCAGTCGCGACGATTCCTTCATAAAGCTATCCATGAGTGGGAAGAGTTTGCCACTAGACCTATCAAAAGCTTTCCACCCGGTGTTTTCAATCTCATCTCGCAGCGGCTGTGCGTACTCTGCATTATTCAACACGTCCAGAATTGCGAAGCACGCAGTCTGCCAATGCGGATTAGCTTAGGTCTGACTAGCGAGAAGCATCTGAAGAGAAAAGAACCTACCACCGACGTTATGTGGACGGATCCATACCATAGAGCAATGAGTTCGTGCACAGCCCGTTGCACAGTCCACGCCTGTTCTTGAGGAGCATTGGCCATGATCCACTGGATACAGTCTTTCTGTATTCCATCAGTCGATTGCTAGCTTCAAACAGCGACCTAATGCATCGGTTGGTTTGAACTCACGTGCTCCGGTACCTTGATTCCCAGCTTTGCGCGGTCTCGCTCTTCGAACCTTTGGGCCACCAGTGGATCTAGAGCATCGTACACAATATTGCCAGAGTTCAATCTGCTGGCCAAGAACTTACCAACGGTGCTTCGACCTCAAAATCAGCATGTTGATACTTCTGGATCCTGCGGACTTACTCTGCAATAGATGTGGGAATAAGGCGGACGACATCAGATATGATGAGAGTATCCTCGACCATGGAGATACCAGCCTTTATGAAATCCGGGTTGAGTGCTAATTATGGGATTATGTTGAAGCCTTCCAGCGTCATAAAAAAGGGGCTGCTTAGGTAGCTTACCCAATTCTTTACCTACGACGAGAATCTCTGCATCTGGTATATTCTCTACCTTATGAGAGTCTAGTGTAGTCTCGTCGACCTATATTTCACCAGTCTCCTCGTCGATATGCGATGTCTTGAAATAAATCGCACGGTCTACTGCTGATTGCAGCCATCCCTGTCCTATAGTAGCAAAGAGAAGGGCGTGCTTTGCTGCCTGGAAGGGGCTGGCCACGAGATGTTGCAAGCTATCATGGATCGGCACCTCGACAAATACTGGGAACAAATAATGATCTGCCAGATGCCTCCCAACACCTAGCAGATCCCTAGCCACGGGTATCTCCAGACTCTCAAGAAGTTGTCGTCGCCCGATACCACTAAGTTGTAATATCTGAGGAGTGCAGATAGCACCTGCTGTGAGGATAACCTCCCGACGAGCTTTGATGAGATGTGGCTTTTGAGTCATACTCTGTCCGGCTGGTTGAGCGTAGATGCCGAGGACGACATTCAGCGAGTTGTCCAGGTCTAAACCGGATACAATTACCTCGGTGCAAATGTGTAGTGTATCTCTGCGACGATGTGCCAACTGCTCTGGCAGATAGGCTCGAAGCGCCGAGTGCCTATATCCGCCCCTATCGATGGTGAGGTCGAGGTTGAAACACCCAGCTGAAGGCGTATCTGGTCGGTTTCCCGCTCTCTCGACTGGTAGACCTAATTTTTCGGCTGACCTTTCGACATGTGGATAAAGGCCACACTGGACTTTATCTGTCTGCCGCAACAAAACCGTTTCTTCGACCTTGGCGAAATATGGCTCCACGTGAGGCCAGTCCCACGATGAATGCTTTTCCCCCCATCTTCGGTAGTACGCGGGCATACCACGGGTATATATCATCCCATTCATCTTCGAGTTGCCTCCGAGCGTTTCGTTAGTGAGTATATCCACGGCCCTGTTCCCAGTTTGAGCGTCTGGGGTGCATTTTCTGTTGACAGCGTAGCTGCCATTAGCCACGGATGTCAGAGGCACGCGTGATACAAGACGATCCTGGTAAGGGCCTCTTTCCAGCAATGGGACAGTCACATTAACGTCGTCGCTTATAATTAGCCGTGAAGCCAAAGATGACCCCGCCGTGCCACCGCCCACAACAATGTAGTCGTATGTATTTTGACAGACGTCTTCGATACGCTTGATAGGGTATGCTGAGCTAAAAGGCCACCACATCTTGCCCTGAAAATACACAGGAAATAATTTACATACAGGCACCAGAGCTGACTAGGTTACGCATCATTTAGTGTTAGAGATCTAGTCTCTCGTATCTATGCGCACCTGAGCCGAAGGGAAATATATCTGAGACACTAATTATAGATAAAGAGCTCTTATATGTATACTATGATCTAATGTAGTTAGGGTTAGAGTCCCTTACATGTAACATAGATATCCCTTACTATATAGGTAGTCCGTATTGTAACACTTAGGAGATACGTGTTGCAACGTATAGAGTATATCTGAATGCACTGGGTAGGGATAGCTTTGTTGACGAGATTAAGTGGTGAGGGGGAGGGGGTGGCTTTGCACAAGGAGGGTGTTATAATAAATGATGGAAATATTTAAATCTCCTCGACCTCAGGCCATCTCCGTATCCTTTTCACAACCTAGCAAACGCATCTGCTACGCCATATCTCCCGTCCGCCATTGAATCCTACTTACGATTCATCATGTTTGAGCAATTTCGATTCCGACATTTACCTGCGCTGTTCACAGCCGCCGCCCAGTGCTGGGGCACCATTTGGCCTATCCTTAGCGGAAGCACCCGCAGCGTTATGCTGCATTACGGATTGGATGAGCGTGTTGCGGATGTACCCGAGACTTGGGTCGTTTGGCACGTCGGTAATGCGCGCACAGCCTGCCTCGGTATTCTCATGTTTATATTCTATTTCCAGCGCCGCTATGATGTACTGGATATATTTTTAATCGTTAGCGGCGGTTACCTGGGGCTGGCCGACTGTTACCTGCTGTGGATTGAAGGGCTTGGGTCTATGGGGGTTTTTCGCCTGTTGAGCTCTTCAGTATTTGCTGTCTTGGGGGCTGCCGGATTCACACAGGGTGCAAGGTCCTAAGTTAGGCGACCAACAAGGGCTGTACGGGTTTCTACTGCTGAATTGCATAATTGGACTTGGTGGTTGGGATGCACCCGGGATGCCTGTGTACATGTAAATTCTACATAAGCCACAGATCAATAAAGATCAAAGAAGCAGCCGCAAGGGCAGCCGCAGGGAAATTTCTCTGTGCTACTTCGAATGTAACCTACTACAGTAACATTGCTATTACCCAATACCCAGTGGTTTGGGCCTACTCTCAGGGTTCCTTTTTACAAGCATACTGTACAGTGGACGCTAAGAGGGCCGTAGGGGCACAAGCAGTCAAATAGATGGAAAGATACAGGATATCCTTATACCGTTTATTACTTGTCTATTGTTAACATTCTTTGTAATGCATCATGTGGCTTTCGGTCAAAGCGGTTAATAGTTGCTGCCTGGGTACGAACCCAAGCTCCTCGTCGAGAAACCGAAGGTGTGATGTGTGAATCTCTAACACCGGCCTCCGTAGGCAGGCTCTCGTCTGGTTCGAAATATGGTTCACCTTGGAACTTCTATCTTTCTTTTCTTTGAATTCCCCAAACAACTTTCTCTTTCCAGGCCTAGCCACAATAGTCACCGCCATGCAAACGGCACCAGCCACCCAGTCATATACGGTGAACTCTCGCGTCGACTCAGAAAGCACCCCCGGCGGTCCGGATGGAGAAGCGCACAGTACCCCCGAAGACCATGTCGTCGTCCAAAAGCCTGAGACCGACAAATTGGGGGCAGAAGAAGAGTTCAAGGCCTCGTGGCGCTTTTGGGTCATTATCATTGTCATTATGATTCTGTCCTTGGCCTCAGGTCTCGATTCAACAATCATCACCACCTCCCTGCCGACCATCGCCCGCGATATTGGCGGCGCCAAACAATACGTCTGGGTAGCACAATCCTACCTTTTCGCCACGACGGTACCTCTACCCTTCTATGGCCAGATCGCCAACATCTTCGGCCGACGCAACCCTCTGTTCGTGGCGATCGCACTGTTTGCCCTCGGAAGTGGTATCGGGGGCGGCGCGACGAGCGTAGCCATGTTGATCGCCGGCCGTGTTATACAGGGATTCGGGACTGGTGGCATCGCTGTCCTTCCGGAAATTATTATCTGCGATCTGATCCCTCCTCGCTCCCGCGGGCCGTGGCTCAGCATCACCATGTCGGGAGCCGCTATTGGGACTACGCTCGGTCCCATTATCGGAGGAGCGCTTGCTGAGCGGAACTGGCGCTGGATCTTCTGGCTTAACCTCCCCATCTCAGCAGTGAGTTGCATTGCGATATTTTTCGCCTTAGACGTACAGTATACGCGAAGCCCGAACTGGAAGAGCGCGCTTTCTCGTGTCGACTTCGCTGGAACAGCCATCTTTGTCCCCTCCTTGGTTTCGCTCTACTTCGGCCTCATCATGGGCGGCACTGCGGGCTATCCTTGGTCGTCGTGGCGTATAATAATGCCCATCGTTCTGGGTATCGCTGGCTGGATTGTGTTTCATTTTCACCAAGCTTCTCGATTCTGTCGCGAGCCTAGTATACCGCCGAATCTGTTCAAATCCCGCACATCGGTTACAGGTTTTCTCCTCATCTTCTTAGCATCCATTACTCTCCAGGCCGTCAACTACTTCCTACCCGTCTACTTCCAGGGTGTCAAGGATACCTCAGCCCTTCAGTCTGGTGTGGATTACCTACCATTCGCTCTCGCCATTATTCCTTTTGGTGGCATATCTGGGGTCATCCTTTCGAAGACCGGCAGATACAAGATTTTGCACTGGGTTGGCTTTTTCCTGAGTGCCATTGGCCTTGGCTTATTTTCCACGTTCCGCGCCGACTCCACCGTGGGGGCTTGGATCGGATATCAGGTGCTTGCGTCCGGGGGTGCAGGCTTCATCTTCACAGCAACGCTGCCCTCTACGCTTGCAGCCTTGCCAGAGTCGTATGTGGCGACCGCGACAGGCACGTACGCATTCGTGAGGTCCCTGGGATTTGTCTGGGGCGTCACCATGTCTTCCATTGTGTTCAACGGCCAGGTCAACGATAATTTGGATATTGTCGATGATGTCGACGTACGAAAACTGCTCGCTGATGGTGCGGCATATACTTTTGCCTCCGGTAGCGCTGATACCGACTCCGGCGTTAGAAGTCTGCCTGAGCCAGGAAGAAGTCAGGTAATCGAGGTGTACGAGAGATCCCTGAGTGTCGTGTGGTTGGTATTTGTTGGTATCTCGTGCTTGGGCTTTCTTGCTACCTTTATTGAAAAACAACTTAAACTACGTGAAACCAACGAGACGGAGTTTGGTCTCAAAAAGAGCACAAATACGCTTGATCCTGTAAAGGCTGAAGATGGTGTCCTATTAGCAGCCTCGAGAAAGAAAAAGACAGACCAGGACACAATTCAGCATTGAATAACCAACAGAGTAGAGTATACCGAGTCTGGCTAGATATCATTATGATACAGGTTTAATAAAAGAGTCAATTTCTAAGACTGTTTTTATATAAACGCAGCTTGGTGACTAATATTGACTGGGGATGGATTTTCAGGCGGGCGCCTAACACAACAGTCTGGACGTAATGATGATGATGATTGTGTTTACGTCCGAAGGACGTAGATTCTATCTAATGCTATTTAATAGTTATTTAGTATCTACGAAGCGCGTGACCACGACGCATAGGACGTCCAGAGTACCTTCAGTGAGGGCAGAGCTGG